>JALPQI010007279.1:0-55556 GCA_025490895.1 Thaumatotibia leucotreta | reverse complement strand
TAATCACGATGAGTATAAAAAGTTTTTTTTTAACATAATTTAAACACGTTTTAAAATTGCAAGTTTTTTTATATTACTCGTTGCGATATGATTTATTATTATCTTGTCAATAAAAAAATCTTGAAAAGCAAGCTGTTTGAAATATTAGAAATTATTATTACAATTACCACGTTAGGTTTAACAATTGAGTTATCGCAAGACAAGAGTTATCTATAACATGTTCTTGTTTGTTTACTTATAATTCTACTAAAATACAAACCAATAGTAAAATTGTGACATTTGAGATGACGTAGCACTCCAGTCTAGAAGATATGAAGCCAATCTTACTTTTAGACTGACATCGTTAAAGTCAGGTCATTGTCATATTCAGTTTATCGTCTTTTCTGACATACCTACGTAATGTTAAGGAATTCATGTACCTACTCATTTTGGGATAAGTACAACAATTAACGGTAGGTACAACTAAGTCCCCCGGTCTACAACCTTATATAATAAAACCGTAGCAAGCTGTTAACTTTTGTCCACCGAGTGATCAATCGTGCGTCAATAAAGGCAAGTATTATCTCTACAGTCAGCAGCAGAAATCACAGAGCGGTGTGAGATGATCAAAATGATACACGCACTTGCTCTGTGAATAATAATAAGGCACATGATTTTTTGATCCCACAACAACATTCAATCACAAGGAAAATTCAGGTTGCTTAGCCGGTTTGTGAACACCGCTAACCGCGCCATCTTTACCTACATACGTTAAAATAAAAATAATCCACTCATAACTAAAATTTTATATACAACGCTTTATCAGGTCTCTCCAATTGCTCTGACAGAAAATGTCATATTTCGAAGCCTCTTTATAAGTTTGCTCACCTCAGGATGTCATTGCATGTTTGAGAAAAAAATGTTTTTTATTAAAGATACCTACACTAGCCCTAGTCTCTACTAGGGCTAGTGTAGGTATCTTTAATAAAAAAGCTTAGTCGTCAATACGCGACTACAATATAAAATAGGCAATATAATTCCATTTGCTTCGTAGTTGCCTCATAGTCGCTGATTTGTAGTCAACCAACGAGAACTCTTGCTTGGTGGTCTAATATAACCAAGGTTGGGTGTCACGACCACTCGACCAGGTTCCTGGTTACCGAATTAAACAAACTTTTTGTAAAAAAAAAAATTATGACGGAGAAGTTTATTTTCCATTAACAATACCGTAACCAGCAAAAATCTATTCTGCGATCTGGATTTTTAATAGCAACTGAAGATCACCAAAGCAGTACGTACACATACATACATGCTCACATATAAATGTCGATTAAAAATCTATGAAGAAATTAATTGCGATGAACTCTTTTAAACATAAAACTCTCGTAAGAATCATTCATACTAAAATTATATTTTAGGCGAGTTACTTACACGTTTACGTCGAAAATGGTTTAAATTATTTTTTGACTTCAACAAATAATAATTTTTGTATATTTAGTATATGCGCTTAAACTCACGTGTCACGGTCGTATTCGAACATTAAATATTGTCATTTCCATGAACTGTTTTTCTAAATACAGGGTTGAATAATTTTCTTCTTCGTTCGACCCCCACATTATGGATACCTATGATACAGTTTGTACGAGTAGTAAAATATGAATTTATTCTTCGTGCTCGTAATAAGTCGTCAGCCTCCGCAGTCTAAGTAGTTGGTAGTGACCCTGTCCACGAAGGTAGATCCCAGTTGCTAGAAGTTCCGGGATCGAATGCCACACATCTGCCATTATTATACCGTATGTACCTACCGTGACTCGGTTAGTAGTTAAGTCGATTTGTACGATATCTGTTATTTTTAGGTACTTGTACCTAGTTAAATATGTAATGATTAGTATAAAAACTTTAAATAGCTGATACAAAATATATATTTGAAATTACCAATACGTGAAAGGCAATAATTGACCTTCAAGTTTATTGAGTAAAGCAAGTGTAAAATTATCATGTAACTACTAACAAATAATTGCCATTCTAATGGCAATAAATATGTTAGTCAATTTGATGCAATTTAATAGCCAACCTTGGTGTAGGTACCTAATGTGAAAACAAGCTACTCTTACTCTACTGTGATGCAGTAACAGCATTTTTTGACATTCCGCGTACAATATGATACCGGACAAGTGCGAGTTTCTATAATTGCTACAGAACCCTAAAAAGTAGGAACAATTGGGTAACTACACAGGCGTGAGATATTTTTAACAATATGTTATGTGGTCTGATTAAATTCTGTTCCATAATGTGATGTTGTATTACGTTCCAGATCTGACCTGAACAAGAACCGGTTCGACTTCAAGCTGCTGCTGCCGCGACTGGACTTCCACGGCAAGTACAAGATGGATATCCAGGTGCTGCTGCTGCGACTGCAGGGCCGTGGCAACATCACGGGCACCTTCAGTAAGTCATGCGTCTTCAGACTCTTTGTTTAACTGTGTCCTAGTATAGGCATCAGCAGAAGCAGGTGTAGATAGGGTGCGTGCTATTATAGATAGGGTGCGTAGAATTATAACCGAAGAGCAAATCAATTACGAAGAACAATAAAGTTAAATTGCATCGATGATCATGAAAATAAATGTTTCAACCCGAAATAAGTCCCTATAGATAAAAAAAAAAACAGGATAGGTTTAAGACCATTTATAATCTAATAAAAAAAATTACGATACTTTGACAATAAGTATTTGTACCTAAAGTTGTCTTGTATTAATATTTTCTTTACTCATTTAATGTTACACAGCATTCACAGCAATGTATGAGATGAAGATGATCGGAAATTTCGGTGGCAAAAAATACGTAGCGAGGTTTACTCACGCACGCACTAAGTCTTCCGTACAATCAAGTGCAAAAATATGTATCGAAACAATCCTCTTATAAATATGTTACAGCGTTCTTATTTATTGCAAAGAATTAAAGTGCACTGGGCCATATTATTGATTTTGCCTTTGAATGTACCACCACCACGCAAAAACTTGTTACCTTCTTGAGAACAAAGTCTCGACAAACAGACAGATCTTTTTCAATTCAAATATGTAGGGTGCGATTAAATATACAATTTCCCCTTTTGTTTTTAGAGGTGCGTAATAGCTTACGTAAAAACACCGAAAATTTACGTATGTATTAATGTGGAAGTAAAATACCTAACGTAGTACCGGGTCACTGTCGGTCGGAAAAACATAAGTGGTCGTCTAGGTTCTCAAAAGTTAAGGGAGATATTTACGAAACTATTCACCATGCGTGGTCCGACACATACTTTGCCGGCTTTTCATGGTGCATTATTCGTATAGCAAGCTTAAGTTGAAGTCATGGCCCAGGGAACAAGTATATAACAACAATGAAGCTTTTTATTTGAATAAAAGATAATGTGTTTGGTGTCATTGCAGAGGACTACGCATGCAACGTGACAATGCGCGGGCACAAGGAGACGCGCGGTGCCGAGGAGTTCCTGAAGTTCGACCCGTTCAAGGTGAAGCTGCGCGTGGGCGAGTCGTCCATCTACCTCACCAACCTGTTCGACGGCGACCCGGTGCTCGGGCCCGCCACCAACCGCGTCATCAACGACAACTCGCAGCTGTTCCTCGAGGAAATCCGGCCCGTGCTCGAGCGCTCGCTGGCGGACCTCTTCACCGAAATGGCTAACAAGATCACTTCCAAGTTCACCTACAAGGAATTGTTCCCATAGCGGCGGCAAAACTTGGAGCTTTTGTCTTCGTAGTTGTAATGCGAAAGATGTGATGTACCTATCTTTAGTTATATTTAATATGTATATTCATAAGTGTAGCAAGTCACAATTATGTTTAAGAATACCTATTAGTAACCGCCTGTATACTTAAATCGAATGCGTAAGAAGGTCTGCACCTTATTATATTTTTTTTCATTTAAACTTGCAGTGAATAGTTAATACTTGGGCTAGCTATAGAATATTATGTATATCGTTTATACAGATAGTGTGTACTTAGATCACATTATTATAGAAGTTGCGAACAATGTAAACTAACAGTAAAAGGAAATATTTTACCAACAAACAGGTCTTAATCGCGTAAACTTACGTTTATTTGTATCCTGACGTTTCGGGCATGACGTTACTCAGACTCAGGCGGTGAGTTACGCGAGAGTCGCGAGACGAAGATGGTTTACGTGATTAAGACCCGTTTGTCGTTAAAATATGAGTGAGAATACTGATAATTGTGAAGGTTTAAATCAATATATTAGTTCAAGGAAATATCAATAATAGTAACCCTATTTTATTGTATTCATGGTTTTGGATAATTGGTAAGAGTTGATTAATAGATTTAGCAGTAATCAATGACGTAGATTGAAAATTAATTACATTTTGAATACAAGGTCTGTTTACATTGATTGCAACTTCTATAAAAATTAAGTTACTCTCGTTCGATTGAATATAAAATTGATCCGTAGAAATCTATTTAAGGGGTTGATTTTTCTGGTGGTTTGTAGATTAAGGACTAGTTTGGTTCTATTGGTCGCTGGCCGCTGTACGTATTAAAATATCCGGAAATGTAATATCATAATGAAATAATTCAACATGTAAAATTACCTTCAGTAAATTCTAAGCCAGTATTTAAATTTTAAGTTAGCACCTTTAGCAAAAGTAGACACTGAATAAAGAGGGTTATTTACTATATATATTCTTTGCCAGTGAATAATTAGGAGTGTTAAGTTAGAGTGGAGTAGCTAATTTTAAGGGAGCGGATAGACAAGAAAAATGTGATCAGTTACTCGTATTAAGTACGTAATGTATGCGGAGTGCAATTTGGACAGATTTTGAACAATTAAAAAAAAACAAAGTTAAATTAAATTTGTATCTCAATGCTAAATTAATTTGTATACATTTGTTAATTCATTTGGGAAGTTTTATGTGTTTTGGCATCTTTTTTTAGAAATTATGGCCAATCAAGTAGAACAATGTCGCAAAACTGCATGTATTTTCCACAGGACACATTTGCTAAGGCCGACATCGACGATAATTGTGAATTTTTGGAAGTAGCCAAGATTTGAAACACTGTTTTAATAATTTTGTGTTCTTTTCCTTTCCGAAAAATAGTACTAGTAACCCTAGAGTAATGTAATATTTTAGCTACAGCCACTTTTCTGAGAGAACTCGAATAAAGGAAATTACGTTAGACCTAATCACAAAATCGAACAGAAAGCTCGGAAGGACTTCTAAATACAACAAAAAAATTGTTTTAAAAAATCGTTAAGGCATGAGCATCACAAAACTTTAACAAAAAGCAAGCCTACCACCACCGAAAAAAAAATTAACAACTATGAAAATGTGATTTCGTAATTTGGCAAAAAGTGTAAAAAACACCGCTTTTGCAGAAACGGATGTCACGCTGAACGAGTTATAGGTAACTTTAATTATACATTTTTAGCATAGTAACTATTATTTTCAGAGTACCAATAGCCCAATGGACAAGAATTTGAAATATGATGAGCAAAGGATGTTTGTTTAAAAAGATTTCCTACAGAATATAAAATTAGAGGCAAGAAAAATGCTAGCATCTGTTTTTTCGACATCAATGGATAAATTACCGTAAAACTGGAGTTATAAACTTTGGATTCCAATAATTTTTATCTTGCATAAATCCTTGTTAAAATCGGTATTAAGGGATGAGAATGTTTAAGAAAATAATAATGTTATTACTTATTTAATATTACATTTAACTTTGTCTAGATTTCATTCCGCATACGTTAGGTAATGTATGTCCCTATCTGCGAAAATGTATCCGTTCGTACATTTGGCAGTTTCTGCACTGGAACTGCCAAATATTAAAACTCGTTTGTAAATATGACATTAATAGATGGTTTTCAATATTTTTAGTACTTGTACATTATTTGACATGTTTCGGAGAATCCAGGTCTCCATTATTAAGCTTTGAGCCCGTGCTAAAGCTCTGGTACTCATTGACCGTTTTAATTATATTTTATAGGTAATATGTCTCAAGATAGTTGAAATTCAGTTACTTAACCCTCCGCATACGAGGTGACATATTAATTGTCTACCCATATGACGTTTCCATACATTTGGGGTCTGGCATACCCCACCTCGTATACCGAAGGTTAAACACTGTATTTATAAATACATTTTTTTTTCAATTGCCGCCATTTTCTACTACTGACAGTGAATGTTAGACAGAGTATAAATCATATACCTACCTACTCTGGCGTCTAATAAGATAATTATTATTATTGGGTTTAGGATTTTCCGTACGTATAATATTCGATTCATGGATTGTAATAACAAATCTTATAACATTCAAATTCATAAAAATACACACGTGTTTTAATAAATTCAGAAATTCTCTTTTTACTGTATTACATATAGTCATACCTGGGATAACTGGGGGCAAGTTATAGGTATTTGATATCGATTAAAAAGATGTCGATATAATTATAATAAAAGATGTGCTTATTGAACATTCTCGATTACAGTACAGAGGTTCGATGACATATCTGATATCGGGTCTTCAGATAGTAAAAGTATGCAGATGTCATTTTAATCAAAATGACAATTTAAATATTGATATTTTAATATTAATTGTAAATTTTGGAAACTATTTTAAAATAAACGCGTAACTACCCGTTTACATTATTTTTTTATTTTAATGGAGAAAAAGTACCTTATGTTTATTTATGCCGAATAACATTTTGATGTTGTCATTCACAGTAACATCGATATATTTTAAAGTCGATAAAATATTTTGCTACATCACTTTCGTATAAATGCCCCGAGTTATCCCAGGTATGCATATAGTAGTATTAGTAGTGGTAGCTACCTACGCATATGAAACTTTAAAAAAAAAAAATTAACTTAAGTATGAATAAAAATATTTATGGCAGATTTGTTCTAATACACACTTTATCGTCTATATTTCATCTAATTGAGTCCCTATTTACCATCAAAGTCATAAGAGAATAAAAGATTCGGTTTTTATGCTTATTCGATTGATTGATTTGCACCCCAGCTGACAGTACCTATATTATCTTAATTAACCACGCTACATGTAGGTGGAATGTTCATCATCATCATCATCAGCCAATTGACGTCCACTGCTGGACATAGGCCCCCCACAAGATGGAGCGACGACCTGGTAAAGGTTGCGGGTGTCCAATGGATGCGGACAGCTCACGACCGATCTTTGTGGAATGTTCTACTGTTTGAAAACTTGTAATGTAGGTCACTAATGTACTCAACTCATACAACGTAGCGTACTAGGTCAAAATGCATCCCTTCATACATTTGGCAGTTCCTGTGTAGGAACTGCCAAATGTACGAACGCTAACTTAAAATAATACATAAATTAACAAATGCTAACTTAAAAAAAACTTAAATGCTGTTTTTCTTGGTAAAAATATATCATGCCTTTTAAGACTTTTTTATGAGTTGAGTTATTTTGTTAGTGGAATAGACATACGAGTAGGTAATATAATCATGTAACTCTTAATACTTTAATTTTAACTTAGACTGACAGCTTACTTCTTAAAAATATTATTAAGTACCTATTATTTGTAAGCACGTTTTTATTAATATCAAATCTTCAGCCAACATGTGAAACTTTAGTTAATATACTTATTTTTACATCTTTTTATTAATTACCTATTTGTGTACCTACCTATAAAAAAAACGTGTACCTACAGTCACGCAGTCAGTAGCCGATAGAAGGATTTCTAATAGTTCCATCACATTCACTCACATGTTATAACGAGCTGCCACACATTTATCACTACAATCAAAAAGACAGAGCTACCTGACCCTCCCTGCGTATAGTCAAGGGCAAAAATATGTATACATTTTTTTTACTTCTGACTAGAGCATAAGGTCTAAAATTGTATATATATTTATACCCCTGACTGTACAAAGTCCGGGTAACTCTGTCTTAAACTGTCCATATTAATAGTCTTTATAACAATACTTCTTAGCTCTTGAAGTTGAGCAAAACAGGCAAAACAAAATAACACATGTTTGTGACATGCATCCAAAGAAATGCTCTCATTCAATCCCGGAACATCCTAGTACGCAGGCAGGATCACTACCTACTGGGCTACGGAGGACGCCAAGGTGTTTATATACCTATTGTATTTATCCAGGATGTAAATCTAATACGGGCAAATCTCTCCGCGGAGCATAATACGAGTAAGTAAGTCGGCATAGAATTAAAGTTAAAATTGTATCCATATAATATGATTCACCCAGTACAAGGCTCGAGTTAAACGCTCGTTGACAGTGACTGCCATAACAATGTTTCATACATCATCAGTCTGTCGACTATGATGACGCTGCTGCCCATCTTATAAAAAACAACTAGTCAGTGAAACTTCAATCCTCGTCGACTCTTACGACACCCGCGGGAAGAGTTGGGGTGATGACAAATGTATTCTTATAAAGTGATGGAATCCGTGTAATGTGAGAAATGTTTAATACTGCAAATTAATCTGCGTGACTGGATAAAAACAAAAACCCACGTAGAATAAATCTGTAGACAAAGCAGAGTTTATTATTTAATTGTATGTACTGGTTATCATATAGTGCTTGGCCCACTTGATATTTTATTACATCAATGTCGTACAATAATCCGGGCTATTATGTGTTTAAAATAATAGTATGGTTTAAATATTCTATACCAAAGGTTTTATTAATTATGGCGCCATCTATTAGCCACCTAAAGAACCCGCTATATGACATTCACTTTTATGTTATTGATTACTGATCTAGAAAGATACCTATTTAATTAGCTAATTTAGTGGTACGTTAATAGATGTCGCTGAAGTACAACTGTGATTAATTAATTAGTTAACTATGTACAAATTTAAGTACCTACGCAAACATAAAGTAACATGATGGTGACTTCGACTTTATAAATTACCTAGTCATTGTTAGGCATAAACAATAGGAACTCACTTGGTTGTCTTCATTAGTTGATGGAGAACTGGAGTGTCATAACATGTTAGTATCTATTTAACTTATTAGCAACTTCATTAAATTAACTTAATACTTTGTCTACTTTCTACACAAATAGTTCGTTTGTTAAAGTTATGTACATAAACATTTTTGATATAAAATATGAGTGTGCAATGTGCAATTGTGCACGTACTATATGCACTATTGTTACACTTCAGATGTAGGTATCTTGCTAACGAACAAACATTTCACGATGTTATTGGTCGCGTTCGCGCGCATTCAGTACTGTTTATAAGCTACTAAAGTAATTGTTTTAATAATGGTCGTTATCTTTGAGACGTGTACTGTAGAGTATTTTTATAACCAAGCAGAGAGTTTTTAGTGCTTTAGTCAGGAAATACTTCAAGTGATGTTAGTATTTTTTTAATAAACACATCGAACAAAAGACAAAAGCAATTAAAAATGTACTCTTAAGGGGAATCCCCCTAAGGTGTAAAGTTTGATTGCGAAAATTTTAACGTTTTGTTAAATTATTAACAAAATATATTAGGTAGGTACTAAATAATTACATACTAGGTAGTAGATTTCGCTTGCACTCACGAAAAAAATCGAGGAAAAATATCCAAAATCAGAGTTAATTGAGCCTTAATTGGAAGTCTCCATGAACTCTTAATTAGGAGTTTTTTGATTTGTTGTCTCCATGGATGCGGGTGGCGCAGGACCGGTCATTGTGGCAATCTTTGGGGGAGGCCTATGTGACGTCTTTCGGCTGATATGATGATGATGATGATGATGATGTCTCCATGGTGAAAGTTGCTCATTTTGACCGTTCCTAGTTCACTCCTGCTTCACAACCAAAATTCGATTAGTATACCGGCTGCGACCATATATTAACATGGACGTCTAACGCCAGCTCGAAAATGCCCCCAAAAGCAATTGTTCAATTGTGCCAAGATGGGCAGGACATAGCGCTTTTCTTAACACCGCGCATATTTCGGCGCAACATCTTTGACAAATGTTTATAGAACATAGCAAATCAAAACTTTGATGGACCAATCACAACTATTTTTAAATGGCGGTTTAAGTTTTTATAGGTTGATATTAACATTCATTACCGTGATGCATTGAAGAGGGGGTGACACTTGACAACTAAAATTCAGGACCGTTTTTGAAAGGCAATTTAATATTGCGTGCGGCTTCCATGTTTTATTTGTTCGTAGTATACCGGTATATAAGTACTATAAGTAGGTTGGTACTCATCACATTAGCCGTCCCCAGTGTTCATCGAGATACTTGTTTCTCATGATAAAAGTAAATAAAAATATCACTATTTCTGATTCCTTAGATTATGTATATAGATCCAGAAAATGTTTGCACAATATTGAGTCTTATATACTCCCTTTCTCGTCTAAGGGTCTGCCCCGGTTACATGTTCAGCATTTGTTTCAGAGGCTGTAGTCATAAAATAGATACCTATTGTAATTTACTTCTTACTCTTCTTCTATTTGATTATCACGTAGGTATGATAAGTGGTATGTACTTAATGGAGGTTTTTTGACTCAAAGCCGCATTTTCAGACGGAAGCAATCCGCATGGTGAGTAGATACCGGATTCGGATGAAATGTTTTGTTTTCCGAGGATATCGTAATTTCATCACTTAGGAGGCAGAAAATAAGCGATGGCGTATAAGATTATATTTAAATATTATAAATCCTGGATTTTTGGATCGTTCAATATTGACAAAAAGTACCTACGTCAATTGAAAGACAATTGCGTAATGAGGGTTTTTGATACTTTTTCTGCCGCTATGGGGAGGTGAGATGGCAGCACTGAGCCGACCGTATAACGAACTGTCAAAATAAATACGCGCATTTAATTTTCAACATATTTATAGGTTTATTTATTCTGAAAACCATTACTTTAGTCTTATTGTTACCTAAAATAAATAAATAAAATAGTTCCAAGTCAATTCTCATGAAATTAACAAAGTTATAGTAATTATTTTGAATACCAGTGACTTTGAGCGCCTGTTTTAGAGTTCAATCTTCAGTTCGACGACCATGTATTAGTCGTGATCCATTACAAAATCAATTCTCTTCCAAATAAAATAGAATTTCAATATTTTAGGCCCAGGTGCCTATTAGTACGGTCAAATCGTACATTAAACTCGCAAAACATGTAGTAAAGCTGCATTTTTGGTATGTTATTTAGACACCCTAGGGCAGTATAAAACCACATTTTGCAAGCAAAAAAAAGTTGTGCTAGCTGCGTTATACGTGAAAAACTGTGAAATTTACAGTCTATTTTGAGTTTCTGATTTTTATAAAAAAAGCCTTACGTTTTTGACAATACGTATCAAGTAACGTTTAAAGATGAATGAATTTGTAACAAGATGAGATAACATGCATTACCGTAGGTCTTATAGTTTCAGAGATTCGAGACTTCAAATAGTACCCTGTTTTGTAAACTAGATAAAATGTTGAGTTTTGATAACGTTTTTGGTTTAATATCGCCTTACCTAATTATGCTACGAAAAACATGAAATAATTATCTTATAGCGCAATTAATATTCTTTCATTTAAGGGTAAAATCAGGTCAGTAAACTTTGTAATTGAAACTAAAAACGCGAAATTCAAAAAGCAGGAGGTCCGCTATCTAAGTTTTTCATACAAATGGCAAGTCGTGTTGCAAAGCTGCAATTTTTGTATATAATATAGGCTCTATAGGGATGTACGAAAATGCACATTACAAGAAATAAAAAAAAAGGATTTAGGTAAAGAACGTAAAAAACTGAAAAAAAATCGGACTTTTTTTTAGTTTTTGACGTTTAACTAAAAAACTATAACTTTTTGATACTAATTGCTATAAAACTATGAAAGAATATTAAATTTGAAAGGATTTGAGCTACCTTGCATTACCCAAAATTATATAGACTTAGAAATACGACATTTCAAAATGTGCCCTTCATTAAGTTAAGAAAATAAATGCATGTTTTGAAGCCTCGTATACCCCCAACTATAAGACTTACAGTAATTGTTATCGGCTCAATTTGTTCCAAATTTAATGTAGTTATTATCTACAATTACTTTTTTTTCTTAGCGCGAACGTTTTGCCAATATTTAGTGAATAGCTTTAACGTAACCTAAAATTTGTTTATGTTTTGATAAAAGGGCACTTTATGAAATGTCGTATCTCAAAATATATATAACTTACGGTGATGCAACGTAGCTTAAATCCTTTCAAATTTAATGTTCTTTCTTAGTTTAATAGCAATCAGTATCAAAAAGATAATAGATTTTTAGTTAAAAGTCAAAAACTAAAAAAAGTGCGAATTTTTTTCCGTTTTTTACGTCCTATGCCCAAATTATTTTTTTGTTTTTCTTTTAATATGCATTTTCGTATATATCTATAAGGCCTTTATAATATACCAAAATTGCAGCTTTGCAACTCGACTTGCGTTTTGTATGAAAAACTTAGATAGCGGGCCTCCTGCCTTTGGAATTTCGGGTTTATACTTTCAACTACAAAGTTCACTGACCTAATTTTACCCTTAAATTAAAGAATATTAAGTGCGCTATAAGGTCAATATTGCATGTTTTTCGTAGCATAATTAGGTGAGGCGATATTAAGTCGAAAACGTTAGCAAAACACAAAATTTTATCTAGTTTACAAAAAGGGGTACTTTTTAAAGTCTCGAATCTCTGAAACTATAAGACCTACGGTAATGCATGTTAGCTCAACTTGTTGGAAATTTATTAGTCTTTAAACGTTTATTACATATGCCATCAAAAAACGTAAGGTTTTTTAAATAAAAATCAGAAACTAAAAAATGGCCGTAAATTTCGCAGTTTTTCACGTACTACCCAGCTAGCACAACTTTTTTTTGCTTGCAAAATATGGTTTTATACTGTCCTATGGTGTCTAAACAACATACCAAAAATGCAGCGATACTACTTGATTTGCGAGTTTAGGGTAAAATTATGTACGATTTGACCGTACTATATGAATAGTATGAATCTGACAGCTGTCGAGACCAGGTGCGTACGAAGCGCCGCCTGGTGGCAGAAAAATTATCGAAAACCCTCATTGAAGGGGAAAAAAATTAAGAACGTTTACCGAAAAATTAATAAGTCAAAGTTTAGTTTTTCGTACAGAATTACAATTAACCAAAGAGTCAATGTGAAAAATTCAATCCCTAAGGGCTGAAAACAGGGTTAAACGTCTGAATTAATATAATATTATTTTTTAAATTAACGATATGATTTTTCTTATAAAAAAATATTGATAAATAATGAAGACAAGATTTTTAAGCGTTAAAGTGGGGTTAAAAGTGTGTATGGAGAACGTGTCCTATATTTGAAATTGGAGAGCGGTGGTGGCCCAGTGTTTTAGAGGTTGGACTATCAATCCGGAGGTCGTGAGTGCAAATCCTGGCTCTTACCAATGAGTTTTTTCGGAACTTTTTTGCTCTTGACGAAGGAAAAACGTCGTAAAGAAACCTTCGTAAGTAAACCCGCGAAAAAATCCAATAAAAATATTATTATATTATTATGTGAAGTTCCCAACCCGCTTTGGGGTATAAGCCCTCGTGGGGAATAATGCCTTTCATTTATATTATAGGAGGTCCGTGCCCAACACTAATGTCCCACATTAAAAACACTTAAATATTATTATTCTTAACTTGAGAGTTGTGGCTACCATTCATCACAATTTAAGGAGATGAAATAGGGAGTAGAACACTGTATGAAACCCTTATCATACTCGGACGAAGTCGCGTGCAGGTAGTTAAGCAGTACCCAATTTTATAATTAATACTATTTGAGCTACGATAAAAAAATAAAAATAAATAACTATATATCTTAGGACATCTCACACAAATCGACCTAGTCCCACGGTAAGCTCAATTAAGGCTTGTGATGTGGGTACCAGGCGACGATATATATATTAGATAGACACATATAGATACTTAAATACATAGACAGCCATGACCAAGGAATAAATGTTTGTGATAAATAAATAGGTACACAAATAATGCCCTCGCCGGGATTCGAACCCGAAATTTCCAGCTTCGTAGGCAGGGTCACTACCAACTAGGCTACGGAGGCTGACACGACTGCCCGTGGCTGCCCGATTTATCTGATGGCGACTGCACTACGAATAATATTTTAATTCAGTGCTGCTAACTATTCTAACTAATGTAAACATTTAAGAAATATGGGAACTAAAATGTACCTAGGTATCATATCGAATATTTATTAATAACGTTTCATGTTTATGCTGATCTACTTACTTTTTTTCCTGTTTACTTATTTATACTTGGCCCAGAATTTTAGTCACAAATCGAACGCAAGCGAGTGCTCGTCAGCGCGAACCAATGTAATATGACCTCGCGATTTATCAAGTTTCTGGGGTTTCTAAAGGGGATTTAATTACAATAAATAGCGAGATTCGAATTGATCATTGTCTATCTATAATTTTATGTCCCAAATGCACGTTCGATACAGACTTTTTCTGTTTTGGAATGCAAGAAGATGGAGATTAGGTTCAGGAAAGTCACGGCAGTAGGCCTTTGGGTTTGCCTTACACTGGTTGAACGCAAACTAGTAGTCGGCGAGGGTCGCAACACCACCAGCCCTGCTGCGCACGCGTCGGATATTGCAGCACAGTTCTACTTCACTTAACCAGGCAGGTCTCCGCAATGAGATAATTCTTAACGCGGTTATATAATCTGATTCATTTCAATCCGATTTCGCGGTTTGTGTATTAGGTTCAAGCAAAACCAATCATGATGCGATATTACCTTGTATTACTTACTTACTAAAATAACTCTACATTATGAATTCTTTATTTAAGTATGAATATAAAAATTGATCACTATTGATATAAATTATGGTGAAATGAATTATTAGGTACTGATATACCTATTCTTGTGAGGGAGACGCACATCGAAACTTTATATAATCATCATCATCATCATCAGATCAGCCGAAAGATGTCCACTGCTGAACATAGGCTGCCCCAAAGATTGCCAGATAGACCGGTCCTGCGCCACCCGCATCCAGCGGCTTCCTGCGACCTTCACCAGGTCATCAGTCCACCTTGTGGGGGCCTATCCAGATCCACGCTGCGCCTCCCGGTACGTGGCTGCCACTTCCGCCCCAATGGCCATCGGTTCTACCTGCAATGTGCCCTCACTGCCACTTCAGTTTAGCTATTCGGAGCTATATCGATATACTTTGGTTCTATTGCCTCCTTTCTAATACGTTCTCCCAGAGAGACTCCTAGCATAGCCCTTTCCAGTGTTCTTTGGCTGACTTCGAGCCCTCTTTTGAGATGAGACCCAATGTAAGCGACCACGTTTCAGTAGGTAGATGCCGTGCACCACGTGTCATCACTGGCAACAGGTCGAAACTTTATCCAAAAGAATTATTTTGTACAACTTAAATAGGATTCCGGATCTGTAATATTATGCAGTACTTACATACGTAGTAGGCAAAAAATCACAATGGAAAATTTATCAATAGCTACGTGCATTACTAATAAACTATTTTTAGTTAGTATAATGTTTCGCCATTAGGTGCTGTTTTTGATGCTACCTTTATAATTTTAGTTTTTTACTAGTTAAAAACATGCTATAGGTCATGGAAATAAGTAGGTGTATTTACCGTATGCGGATGTAAAGGCAAGGTCTGGGTGGTTTAGACTTCGTTTATTCATTAATTACACTACTCAGTATCCTCTCTACAGTATAAAGTTTTTTCCTATAAAATTAAAGTATTTAAAACTACTGACAAAACCACTTAGCAAAATTGTAAAGGTTGTAACTAACTGTAGTAGTCATATATACGAGGAGGGTATAGTATTATATCCAGTAAACCGGCTCCAAAAACCATACATATGACATCCCGTTCGGCGAATCTACACACAAGATCTTCGAGACGTAGCAAACAGGGCCCCAAGCATCGATACCTTCATGTTCAATCTGTGGAATCCAATGGTTTGGAAGTTTGGAATCCATCGACACGTGGCGAAGAAAAAGATAACAAAAGGTTTGACATTCTTTAGTATATAACGGAGCCCACATGTCATGTGACTTTACCTTATCGCCCAGCACAACAGGAGGGTCTAGGTACAGAGCGTGAGATTCAAGAATTCAATTTGGAGATTATTGGTGATCGGCTCACAAACTTGTAGCACACGCGTCGCGACTGTTATCAAAATTTCAATGAAAACTAATTGATATTTTTAGATACCTATTATGGATTTTAACTTGCTTGTACTTTTTGAGTGACCAAAATAAAATAAAAAAATAAATATCTTGGGACATCTTACACAAATCGCCCTAGTACCAAGGTAAGCTCAATTAAGGCGTGTGATGTGGGTACCAGACGACGATATATATAATAGATAGATACATATAGATACTTCAATACATAGACAGCCATGACCAAGGAACAAATGTTAGTGATAAATAAATACACAAATAATGCCCTCGCCGGGAATCGAACCCGGAACCTCCAGCTTCGTAGGCAGGGTCACTACGAACTAGGCTATGGAGACTGACAAAAACACGATGTTTTGAAAATTGATGAACCATGTACCTACATAAATTTAACAAGTAATAAAAATGCTACTCCGTGTACTGATGTTGGGCGACGGGTCTCAAAGGGTGCCATCGGTCTCTATGAAACTGAAGAGTGGGTTGTTATTTGATGAAAATTGCTACCGTACTGTACAGCTAAGTATTTTTTGAAATTACACTGTAGGTATGAGTATGACTCATCGCATTAATCCACGTTAATATATATTAAAAACCTAAGGTAGGTAATACTTTACTTCAGAGCAAAAATTCCTTGCTAAAAATATTGCATTAAACTGGTACCTACATTCTAATTGCATATATAAGTAGGTAATTATAAACTCGAATGGGAATTTACATGTCATCATTATAATCACAATAATTTTGTACATATATATGCCACAGCCTGCAGGATCTTTCTTGCTTTCAAAAGGGTGTAACTCGTAGAGAGTCCCTAGATGTAATACGTTCCTACCTACTAATAGCAACCGGGTGCGCCGGCTCATCCCCAGCGCGCGGCGCCCGCGCTCGTGGCGCAACGCAGGGTCGCCGTCCGCGCCGCTCCCTCGCTACAAATAACAGAAATTTCGGCGGCGCTGCACATTTACCAACAGACACCCAATCGATGCAAACTTCGCAAATAAACTCGACAGCAAAAGATACCACTTACGTACGAAAATGAAGGTGTTCCTGGCTCTAGCGTTTTGTCTCGCTGTGTCACACGGGAGAGTTACGCGTAAGTTACAACTGCATTTATTTCATTGAAATGCGCTCTTAGCATTCTTATTGTGTACTTAAATTGCCGTGCCAAACCCATAATACGCTACTTATGGACCCATGCCCCTGCATAAAAATATAACATTAAATTATTATTTTAAGCACGAGTACGAAGAATAGATTACTCTTTTGAGTATTTTGTTTAGGGAAAAAAGTGTGTGATAAGCACATGCATTGTGTTTTCCAATGGTTTATATTAGCGAGAGTGATTGTGCTATAATATGCGGCTTTGTGATTGAGGAAATGCAACGGGCCCAAGGTGTTTCCGCTCACTGCCCAGCTCGCACGCGTCACCGGATCACCATGAAACACATACTTCTCACTACTTTAAATCAATTTGACAATCCTTTTATTCACATACTTAATAACAATCGAAATAATGTGGACACATATCTTACAAATTTGCATCTTGAATACTTTAACCTATTTACATTGAAAGTTTGATGGTATCGTTATAGAGTTTAACATAAACGTTATAAGTTTTAACTACTTTTATGAAAGCTAGTTTAACATAAAAGGTATAAGTTATAAGCTATTTTTAGCCAAAGTTTTTACCTGAATGTTCAATGGTTACTCATTTTGAAAATAAAGAAGTCCAAAAGACTAAATGCAAAGTATTTGTCCACAGCTGACTACTTCCCGCAATGCAAGAAAAGTGACCCAGAAATAAACAAGTGCATCATGGAGGCCATCGAGGTGATGCGACCGCGGCTGCGCGACGGCATTCCCGAGGTAGGTTAGGTACTGGTAGCGATAGCGTGGTTTGCGTGGAGTTCTACCTCATATTCAGATACCTCATATTCAGATACCTCATATTCGAAACGGACATCTAACATTAAAAAAATCTATCCATGCAGGACAGATCGAACCATCGTACATCGAAACTCCTATCGTTAGGTCTGTCCTGTATGGATAGATTTTTAAATCTCGATGTCCGTTTCGATGAACGGTTGTCTGAATTTATAAGAATATTATAAGAATCCTATTTTGAATTGAATTTCGCATGAACATGTACTTTGTATGGTGTGATATACTTTATTACTAACGACCAATTAGGACTTTTGAGTAACGTAATTAATCCTTAATTTAATTATCTTGTCGTCCAAGTTTGACTTCGCAAATTATCGCCATTGTGTAACCGACATGTGAACTTTTCACTAGACATTGACCGTGACTCCAATAAGTACCTACGTGTGACCTGTAAGAATAATAAATATGTGCATCTACAGGTAAACATCCCAGCGCTGGAGCCATTTGCGGTGCCGACTCTGAAGCTGGACCGCACGCAACCCAACTTGCGACTGAAGGCCGTCGTCAAGAACATCCGCGCCGTCGGCGGCTCCAATTTTATTGTTGAGAAGCTTAAGTAAGTACTCCCTTTAACGGACAAGCTTCTACATAAAGAATTGCCATAAATTAAATATACATTTATTTATTTCATTAATTTAATTATAACCAAAAGTATGATTTTTAAGTATATGTTTCACGGTTTAACTCAGGTGCGCGTAGTGACTAAATTCACAGAGTTTAACCGTTAAATAATATTTATAGTTATTTTTTCTCACGAAAGTTTTAATTCAGTAACGTTTCTCATTGCATTTAAAGTTACGTAAGTAGATGCAGTACGGTTCTATAAAGGTAAGGACAATCTCATCTACTAGGAGTTTTACATTGAAGTCAGGCTCAAGGGTAGTCATATATATAGATATGCCTTTAGAACACTCTAAGAGTACGCTTCTGCATTTATTACCTGTATCGGTCGGTCGCTTATTATTTCTCACTTTGAATTAGCAAGCGATTGTTATACATACAGTTACCTATATAAATATATACAGGAGTAACGGCAGAGATCTCATATTGTTTGAATATCGCAAATCGGAAAACTGAAATTGAAACGTATTTCCAGGTTGAACCTCAACAACAAGTACGCGGCGGAGATCAAGCTGTCGCTGCCGCACCTGGCCGTCACGGCGGACTACGACGTGCGCGGCTCGCGGCTGCTGGTGCTCGAGATCGACGGCAAGGGCAAGCTGCGCGGAAACTTCAGTGAGACCCTCTTCCCTCACTCATATCACACACCTATTTCCAGCATTATTCATTAGATTAGATCTTATCACGCAAAAAAGGCACAATGGTTGTCGAGTTGCGAAAAAAGCCCAGGATAACTAACTAACTAACTACTAGATTAAGCCTTGATTTCACCAAACTTTTATTCGAAGAATAACGCTTACTCTCCGATAGTAATGAATGTCAAAACCCCATAGTAATTTGACACTAGTATCTGAGAGTAGGTAAACGTTAATCTTCGAATAAAAGTTTGGTCAAAACGATCCTAAACCGGATTGTACCTTATTGTTTTTCGCTTGAATAATTATTCATTAATTAATTAAGGCATATCGGGATTTCAGTATATCGTCTTGGACTAAAATTCTAAGAACAGTCTGCACAAAGCATACGCGAGGAACCTTAATTCATATTATTAGTTATGCCCACACATACTTGCAATACTGGTACGATAATTCATTACACTAGTGCCTACTCGTAGCCGCAGGCTACAAGTAACATGCATTACGACAAAAGCAATTCGTGGAGTGTGACAACCGTGTTTCAGTAACATTCGACCGGCTAAATGGCAAATTAATTATGCAGGAATTATGTTAAGAAACAACACCAATTGCATCCCATAAAATACGTGTTCTGTTTGTTACTGCACTAGGTAGCGATTACAGATTGTCGAGATCGGAATATGAAGTGGTCAGTAATGAGGTAAATAATTCTTAGACAAAGGGCCACCATAGTGAATCACATTAATGTGTTATTCAAAACATAAACACATGCATCATTGAGACGCGACATGGGTTGATAGTATGAAACTTAAATAAAAGAACGCACTTTAAAATACCATAAGATTAACAGCATTCTGATTTATATTTTGTACTTGATATACTTAAGTATATCAAATTTATTTAATATATAGACTCACGCTCTGAGCCATGATTGACTAATTTGGTGGGTTGACAATATGTAAGTACCTATAATAATGTGATGGGATTTGGTCGGCGATCTTCTTAATTTTAAGTGATGATTTTGAGAGATGTAATTCAGCTTAAATCAGCATAAATCTGTTTTTCAGCTGGAATTTCTGTGGTGGCGAAGGGTGCGGCCAAAGTAGTAGAGAAGGAAGGAGTCCGCTACCTGCAAGCCGACAAGATCATCACGCGAGTGAAGATCGGACACGGGCATGTGGCTTTCGACGACACTGAGCGGCCTTTGGCAGGTAAATTCATCAAACAGCCCTTTTGCAATGTACGCATCGGTATGTATGTATATTTAGTATAATGTTGCAGCAGAAAATATTTAGTATAACAGGTTTCTAATAGAAATCCCAAATTTGGTAAAGACAATTTTTACCGACAGCTTACCATTTCCAGTATAACAAGATTAACAAGTATTCTGGTCGGAAAATTATTCGGCAACCTTGTTAAGAAAATAACCGTAACACTCATTTCTCGTAAATACGAATCCATGATGTAATAGAAAATAGAACTCCATTTGAACGATAATACATACCTATCTAATTTAGTTATTTTTGCATTAGTGTGATTATGTTTGAGACATACGTAATTAATTATTATATGTATTCGATGTACATAGTTAAGTAATGAAAATCAATAATCACTGCACAGTTTTTTACTTTGAATTTTTTGTCTGATAGACACTTAAGAGTAGGTAGGTAAATCTAGATACTTGTCTGCAGTCGAGATGTTTGCCTTTGCTAAGTCTTGTTTTGTGAGACGGGGTCCCGTCTCAAATCACAAGTTCATGGAAAAAATGTTAAATAAGCCAAGAATTACATTTAGTAAATAAAAGGGGTACCTAATCCAAGACAATATACATATTAAAACATTCCGCAGCAACGTCGGCGGCGAACTTCTTCAACGGCAGCCCGGGCGTGGTGCTGGACATCCTGAGCCCGCTGGTGGACGAGACCAGCGCCGCCGTGCTGAAGGCATTCCTCAACAAGGTGCTGGCCAAGATCCCTCTGCACGAGTTCCTGCTGGAGGATGACCCCGCGCCCGCCGCTTAGTTCTCTACCATTTCAATTTACAAATTATCACATAAGTTCTTTGTAGTTATATTTTAATTACTTATAACATTTTCTTTGTCCTCCTGGGGACTCCAAAGAGTTCTTGTGTACCTGCTATTGTAGGATAAGATAATGAATTATAATATTATAAATTAAATTAAATTACTTTCTTTCTGATCGTTGCGTACATTTTTTTAATATTGCAAAGCTCCAACGTATGCTGATATACGCGGATATACCTAATATATTATGTAAAGTAAAACGCTCTCTTATACCTAAAACAGTAAAGTAAAACGTGCACTAATTATATACCTGCCAACATGTCTTAGTA
The DNA here is from genome assembly GCA_025490895.1 of Thaumatotibia leucotreta. NCBI lineage: Eukaryota > Metazoa > Arthropoda > Insecta > Lepidoptera > Tortricidae > Thaumatotibia > Thaumatotibia leucotreta. The sequence goes on along the minus strand of JALPQI010007279.1, from coordinate 33,835 downwards.
TGATGTGGAATCACTTTAGGTACCTCGTGGCAACATTGAAGCTGCTTAAGGAATGAAATACATAGGTAATCGTGATCTTGATCCTCGTATCGGGTTAATTGAGGTCAAAGTTTTGCCTTGCATAGTTTCCATTATAAATCTACAATTCATGTTTAGGTGTTGTATATATAAGTACAATGCACAATGTAATAATTTAAAATCGCTATGCTTCTGTGATATTTCTAGAACTCTTTTAAATATAAAATTCTAAGAAAAACTCATTAATTAAGAGTCATAATCGTAAAGGAGTATTTATCGAATTATTAAACTGTCTGTAAAATCAAACCTCAGTATTAATTTTAGAGGTTCATCGTAAAAGAGTAGTTATGCTCTTAAATTTCTTGGGCCAGATTACATGGACTTACACCACTAACCCCCACCAAAACTTCCTATGGACGAACAATGATGTCAGTCAGAAATTAGTGAGAATATCTACATTTCTACATATAAACGAGTAGGTATAATAGGATGTACATTTCCTAACAATCGAAGTGTAAGCCAAATTGTACATGGAATGTAGGTACAACTAAGTGATACTCGCTAAGATTCGTATTTATGTAAACGTTCCAGACCTAAATGGTTTACCTTATGCCCTACATGTACTTTGTACAATCTACTTAAAAAAAGTGAATTATTGATCTTGGCGAAATCATGTCTAACATCGCTTTCCAAGAACTTCAGTTCCAGTTCTGAGATTTTTCTAAAAATCACATGCAATGGCAGCTTGTCCGGTTGAAAAATAGACCATAAAGTAGTTTACAATAGTCGTAAATACTGCTCTTTTTTTTAACGGTAAACTTACGCACACAAAGTGACACTTTTTAGCGCTAGTGCAGAAATGAATTTAAATTGTACTTTTCTGCACGGGCTAGTGATAAAATGATTTTCCCTCGCATATTAGTAATGCATTGAATTGCATTGTAAAATGTTGTTTCATAATCGTGTTAAAATGGAGGTATTCTCCCCAACTCGTGCCGACGACGAAGTGCATGTTTTAACATACACTTGATTCATATTTTTTCATCACACTTGCTGTCTAAGCGCGCCATTGCTTGCATGCGTAGCGGGAGTAATAGAAAAGTGAAATTCCCTAGGGAGAAATAGAAATGTCAGTACGTCATTTAATGATATTTTGTCTTAAAACTTATTATTTTGTCGGCAAGTGTGATGAAAAACATTGTATGCATCACGGTCGGTAAGCGGAATACTAAGTCGAGTCATTAAAACACTCTCGTTAGTAATTCCGTACTTACGTCCCTTGATGCACAATGTACTATTATGTCACTAATATTACCTAGTTCAGAAAAAGTTCAGTTTCAACACTTACATCATATGAATAAGTATTCTGATGGTTGTCTCCCTACTCCCTATTTCACAGCAATAATGTTGCATAGGTACAATACATTCCATTTTTTAGTCCAATTCAAATTATTTAAACTGGTGTAAGGGCTAAACTTCACAAAACGTTAAATGATATTGATAAATTCATTATAAGTACAGTTTGGGACTCAGAATAGGCCTCCAGAAATGATTATGGAAATTTAAAAAATAATTGCTTGTCCCGAAACACCAATGGCAACGGGAAAGCACTTATTTTTTGCCACCTTGTATAGCCTTAATCGTATTTTTTTTACTTATTACTTTTAAATTAATAAGAATTCTGTTTGAGAATTTGGAAGAGAGTACTTAGCATTTATTTTTTCGTATTAAATACCTACACGTAAATAAATAAAATATTAAGTCTCTAAAAAGCATTTAAACTGTCTCATGTACCTATTATTGAATTCGAAACTCAAAACTCGTCCTCCTTGATTATCGATCCTTGAGTAGCTAGTTATCGTTACATTAATTAGTGGCTCGTCGGTCAATTCCCTGAAAGCCTAGCTCCTTTTTACTACAATGGTTGTCTTTATTTTAGTCTTACCATTTTAGCACAATTTTCTGCTTTCATGTGACAAACAAAACCCTCCCTACGGATGATAGGTACCTAAATTCACAATGCTATGCAAGCGTTTTATTTATTGATATCAATCAAGTTGCCTTAGACCTTAATGGCGAGGTTGAATCTTTTCCACATATGGCACATTGCACTGTACCTAAACTAGTTTTCTTCTTTTATAAATATCGTATCCTTTAATACGTGTCTTAGATCAGGTTTGAACCCACATAGGACACTACGTGTTAAATGATAGATGGGGCTCATGATGCTAAAATTAGTAATATTAGTGGTGTGTGGTGCAAGTGTCAGCGGCAGGCGCTTGTCGACGGGTCGTAACGACACCACCGGCACGGACGAATATCAAAACAATCCGCTATGTAAGTTCAAAAAAAAACTTATATACGTAGGTAAACAGTAATAACCGTTTCTTAATTTTTTGCAAAAAGTCGTCGCTTACATGTTCTATACATACAGAGAATAAAACGCTTACTTAGCTGTTTTTGTGTTTAAAATATATATGTAACTATACTTGTGTTGGTATTATGAACGATTAAGTAGGGACTGGAAATAGTATATTCTAAAAATGATCACTATGATTATCACGGATCACGGAGATATTATCATGTTTTAGTTTCATAATAATGTATTATTATTTATGTACATACAATTGCCCCCTAGTTGTTGTTGTTGTAGAAAGATTCCAAAATTGAGCCACGAGCGTAGCGAGTGCGAAGGCACGAGAGTTCAACAAACTTTGCCGCCAAGTGTAATACAAATTTTTTCCCCTCACTAGTGGGCCATAGGAATTAGAGCAAGGTCAAATTACTTTGCCACACATGTGAATAAGATGCGTTTTTACCCGCTGGTCTCATAGGATAAAAGAGCGCTTTACGAGCTAGTGAGGGGAAAATTTAATTAAGTAGTAATAGAATATTAACTTTCAGAATCAATCTGCATGGAATAACCAGGAGAACTTTAGCGGAAGGGTAATATATTTTATCATTTTGAGGCACAACCCTTTCTAATGTCACGGGGTTGGCAATTTTAGTAGTTATATTTTATTAGTATTAGGGATTTGCATTTGATGTATGTATTCTTATCCCATTTTAGTGTAAGTGTTTGTGTTAAATCTACCAATGTGTGACACGAGCTTGTGTGTGATGTATGCAAGTATTAAAAGCGACAAAAAGTTCAAATGATGTACCATGTACGCACAGCCCTTTCCAAGGGCAACGGGTTGGCAATTTTATTAGAATATGGATTTGAATTAGATATACCTATTCTTATCTCACTTTAGTGTTAGATTTTGTGTTAAATCTACCAATGTGTGACACGAGCTTGTTTGTGATGTATGCAAATATTAAAAGCGACAAAAAATTCAAACTATGTAGGTACTTAAACATTAATTGGGGATTTATCTACATAGAATACTGCATATATGGAAGGCTTTATTTAACACTAGCGACCCGTCCCGGCTTTGCACGGGTACTATACCTACATAAAAACCTTCCTCTTGAATTACTCTACCTATTAAAAATATCTCATCAAAATCCGTTGCGTAGTTTTAAAGATTTAAGCGTACAAAGGGACAGAAAAAGTGACTTCATTTTATACTATGTAGTGATTTAAACATACTACATCTATTTACCTATAGAATGAACATTTTCCTCAGTGAATGTTCCTTATCTTTTGGTTCACTGATTCCTAATTCCAAAATTAGTTGCTGCAGTAATGAGCGCACTGAAAGATATTGAAATTGTATCTAGCGGAGTGCCACTACAGCGACCCGGCGGTGAGCAAGTGCATCGAGCGCGTGGCGACGGCGGCGCGCGGCGTGCTCGCGCGCGGTGCGCCTGCGCTGGGCGTGCAACCGCTCGAGCCGCTGCGCGTGCCCAGCATCCGCCTGCGCCAACGCAACGTGCCCACGCACAGCTTCAAATACGACGCCTGGCTCTCCGACGTCACGCTCCATGGCCTTACCGATTACTCCTTTAATCGATTAGAGTAAGTGCCTCGTGATTCTTTCGCCATGTATTTAGGTAATTATATAGGGTGTTTTTTTCAGTGAGAGTATGGGGAAACTATAGAAGATACAGGGAAGCTGTCTAAAGAGACATTAGGTATTTTTTGGACCAAAATTTTGACTATCCCAAAATTGTTTTCTCTAGAAAATACCTAATGTCTCCTTTAGACAGCTTCCCTATATCGTCTATAGTTTCCGATTTCCGCATAATGTCCTACTTAAAAAACCGTCGGATGACAACCAAAACTCACTGAGTAACAAATACCTAATTGAAATGAAGCTTGTATCTCATTTCTGACGCAATATTAACATAATACCGCGCCGGCGCCGCGCCTGCGCTGGGCGTGCAGCCCCTCGAGCCGCTGCGCGTGCCCAGCATCCGCCTGCGCCAACGCAACGTCCCCACGCACAGCTTCAAATACGACGCCTGGCTCTCCGACGTCACGCTCCATGGCCTTACCGATTACTCCTTTAATCGATTAGAGTAAGTGCCTAGTGATTATTTCGCCATGTATTTAGGTAAGTATATAGGGTGTTTTTTTCAGTGGGAGTATGGGGAGACTATAGAAGATACAGGGAAGTTGTCTAAAGAAAAGAGACGTTAGGTATTTTTTGGACCAAAATTTTGACTATTCCACAATTGTTTTTGGAATAGTCAAAATACCTAATGTCTCCTTTAGAGAGCTTCCCTATATCTTCTATAGTTTCCGATTTCTGCATACTGTCCCACTTAAAAAAACGCTCTGTATACCGTCGGATGACAACCAAAACTCACTGAGTAACAAATACCTACTTGAAATGAAGCTTGTATCTCATTTCTGATTAATATACGAGGTTGCTAAGAGTAGTAAAAGTTTTTAGGGTTCCGTAGTCAACTTATGGTTACGCCATGTCTCTCTGTCCGTCCCCCACCCGCCCGTCGTCCGCGGATAATCTCAGTGACTCTTAGCACTGAAATTTGGTACCAATATGTAAATTTTGAACCTATAATATAAATAGTCTGTAATAGTACATTACGGCACAAGTGAAGTTTTGGACCTGATGTAAAATGAGCCACTTCTCGCACTAGCGCGTAAAAAAGGAACTATCTGTACTAAAAAAAAATTAAATCAGCATGTTTTCATTATTATCTATGAAAAAATCCACCTAATCCGTATTTATTGACCGAGAGTGAAGAATATAATCATGTCAGCATGAACAAACCTCGCGAGTAAACAATTATTAACAAGATAAATGATAAATATTCAAAATTAAATTAAGTTTCTATGTTAACTAATTAAGGGTTCAAAAGTCATTATAAAATTACTTTGTTTGTCATCATCATAATGAGATGACATGATAAACAAACTGAGTCCGGTTCCAAGGATTTCTTTGAATTTTTGCAATACGAGTATACATTTATTTTGATTGATTCTGATATGGCTGATTTGGCAAACGTCAAATGCAGCATGTCGTCATCGTTCACGATATCGGCAAAATGTTAAGTAATAGGTCGATGTTGACACGCCGGACTCCGCCGTATAATTATCCTTCTCTTTCGCAGTGTGTACCCGGAAGAGTTGAAGGTTACCACGAACATAAGCTTGCCGCTTCTGACCATGTTCAGTGAGTACGTAATACTTGGGGAGTTCCAAATGCTTCCCGTTGAATCTACTGGCAGGATGTCCGTCAATTTTAGTAAGTATTAGGCTGCATATAAACGTACACGTCTAACCTTAGCGTAAATAACGCTACCAAAATGGTTGCCCAATTTTACATTATTTGTCAGATTCTTAGGGGCGATTCGGATTGCACAGAATTGACTACTAGGACCATTGCTTTATTCGTTCCTGATAAATACTTGCGCAGCCAAAACCATCACCTCCTTGCTGAGGAGACGGCCCGCACGTTAGCTCACCATTTTCCCCAATCCCACACGGACGTGTCTTGCTGAACAAACTTTTAACTATTTTACCTTACTGCGACTTATTTCATGAGAAGCCATCCACATTGAAACCCCGTTTATTGAAGTTCTGCGAGGATATTAATTAATTATATGTATGCCATTATATTTTCTTAGTTTTGTTTTTAATGTACTTTGTCAATAACGCATTGGCGTAAGTTGTAATGTTGTATGATATCTATTAAATAAATAAACAAATTGTATCGCACTATGTTGGAGTTTTCGTAACATTTATAATATCGCCATCGCATGTACATAGTTTACCTATAAAATAAAAGCGATCTTACATTCAGATCAAGATTCGTAAAGATGGGTTTTCCTAAAAGTGAAAATGCCCTCAGCGCAATGCACGGCAGCGATCGAGGCGGAGGGCGCGCGCGCGCACAAGCGGCTGGTGGTGCGCGACGCGGCCGTGCGCCTGCGCTGCGCTGGCCCGCTGCGCGCCGATCTCATGGAGGCGCACTCTACCACCAGTGAAATGGGTAACATACTTTTCTCAAACTTGCTACGGAATGTTGATGTTACTTACTTTAAATTAAACCCGGAAATACTATGTATCCGGTGTCATGTGCTAAGATGATATGTAAAGAGATTTCATGTATTTATTTCACACCTAGGACTGCAAACAAACTGTCTTGTGTTTTGAAACGTCAAATTGTGACACTAGGTTTTGACATGCAGCCACAGAAAAAAAAATAACCTAAGAACTAATGTCTATACCACCAGGTAAAAGGATACCTCAAACAGATTTAAAAAAAAGTTAGGCGCGAATGTTTTTTTAAATGTTGTACGATACTGTACTATTGGTTTATTTACAAATGAAATAGTATCGTTCGGTGAAATCAGTTCGTTTTATTTCATGGCAAGTTTGAGAAAAGCACTATACAAATCTCGGCGAGAAACAGGGTTACATGCCGCGTGTTCCTATCTGGCCTCAGTTCCTACGGCCAGATATACCTATCTGCTTGGCCTGTAACCCTTCGTTTCCCGTCCTCTATAGTAATGTACTATTACTGTATATCATCATCATCATCATCAGCCTATGATAGTCCACTGCTGTACGTAGGCCTCTCCTATTAACTATGCGTCTAAACGCATTAGGAGGTAAATACCCATAATCGCCACGCTGGGCAAGCGGATTGGCGATCGCAGTAATGTGTCCACTAAGATGACGCTGCTGCCCATCATCACTCTTTTATCAAATAATGGTCAGTGACACTTCAATCCCTTAATCGATCTTACGACACCCGCAGGAGGTGTTGGGGTGGTGAATGTACATTGATTTGACTCAATTATGTATAATTATTTTTGAGGAGCTTCTTATTTGTTGATCATGTCAGGAGATAGCCACAAATATTCCACCTCTCATTATTTAGTATAGCTCCTTCTCTACTACTTACTCAATTGCTTTTGATAAGATAACTGTGCCTGTGGCTACCAGCTGGTCTTCTTTTTTTTGACAAAGGAATAAAGCTCAATCCAAATTTCAAAGCAAATGAATGGCTATTTAGGTTAATGCTTACAACCAATGGTTAATACACTGATTATCTTATTTTCAGGAGATCTTGTATTATTCCCTCAGCTGCAGGAAAAACCTGTCAAAGTAAATATTTATAATTTACGAGAATATCCATTGTCATAATAGTGTTAGATACTACTTAAAAAAAAAACAAATGATACTATTTTAATAAACAGCACGAGTACCTATATGGTTCCACAAAATATGTGGACTACCTGTATTTAATTATTTAGGTTATGACTGTTATTATGAGTTATGACAATCGTATTGTATTGTCATAGATAGATCATACAACTAGGTATACGACAATGAATACAAAAGAGGAATTATGTAAATACCATGAAACAAGAATGGATTATGCATAGTAGAGTCCAATCAAAATTAATTTGAAGCACTCAGCAATTCCATTATGTAAGCTGAACCTGCAATTCACAATAGATGAAAGCCGCATTTAGAGGAAAACTATGTTGATTATTACTCATGTTATGGTGTAATCGTTTTGAAAGGAATAGTCCAACAAGCGTTTAAATACATTTATTTGCACAAAAGATTCATCAAACAACATATGCTTACTTAACAGTAATCACAATTTGTTCATCTTACCTTTAACGTAGGTAACATAACATAACATATTAATAAGGCTTGTTATAGCCAGACGCTCTAAGTTTTACCATTGTTTATATTCCATACAACAGTTATACAAATACTACATATTACGAGTATTACAATGATAATAATAATAATGACCAAGAAGAAAAACACAATAAGGCCACACTCCGCACGCAGCTTCTCAATTGTTTTTCTTAACTTTTTTAAAGGTAGAAGTCTGCCAGTGCTTTAGCCTATGTTAAGTTAGGAACACCTGGATGCTTAGCCAAGTTGCCAATCGCTAGCGCTTGCTAGCGCATCGTAGTTTTCCCTCTCTGTCACTCCTTCATAATAGTGCGACAAAGAGGGAAAACTACGATGCGCTAGCAAGCGCTAGCGATTGGCAACTTGGCTAAGCACCCTGAGTTGCCAGTACCGTCAAGTGATAAAGTATTGCCAGATTAGAATATTTGCTCACATATTGTTCTCAGAGATGATAACGGAGCACATCGCGCGCATGCACTCGGGCGCCCTGGCCACGGAGGTGCAGCCGGCGCTGGAGACGGCGCTGGCCATGGTGCTGGAGGACGTCGCCAACAAGTTCCTCAAGCACATGCCTGCCGACTCCGTCTTCCCCAACTAGCCTCATCTACCCTACCTCCTTTATTATTAGCACTGCCTTCTTACCCGCCCTCCACTGCGAGCGGATCGGAGTCATTAGTGGCTCCATTTCATGTTTATCACTGGGGAACGCGCGTTTACTGTAGCGAGCTTCACCAGCGGTGAGAGTTAAACCGAACTATTAATGACTTAATAGTCCGCTCCGTTCGCGGTGGATGACGTCAGCAGCTCTACTACTCCCGCATTTCCTATTTATTGCGCTCCTATTTTTAGTACTTAATTTAACTTATTCATGTCAATACACTTTTAAGGCCTTTATTGTTGTTATCGCTTATGGTTTATTAAATTTAATTTGTGTTAGTTTTTGTTAAAATTGTTACAATTATATAATATATCTTTGTCTACAGTTTTATAAGTTTAATAAAAGCTTTAGCGATTATTTATATATATGTCTTGTTTTTGAGATCCATGTCATTAATATTATGCTTATCGCGACTTTGCATGGCAGTCATCAGTGCAGGAGAGCAACCTCATGAACCCTACTAGGAAAACTAGAAACTAGTAAAGTAGTCAGCGTAAAATATTTTGTGGCAGGCAAAGCAACCAAATACGATGGTAGCGTACAAACTATTTGACACGGCTGTAAAAGAATATTTGGCTAGTGATTTTTTATATGGGATAAGATTATACATATAGGAATATGAAAGAAGATAACCATGTGATATATGACATCACAAAATAATCCAAATTTAAATGCGACTTAATTATCATAGATTTTCACTTAAACATGCTCAATAAACGATATAACATATAAAAGTAACACAGATTTAAAAGACCCTTGTCAAATGTACCAGTTATGCTGATGGCATTTTTATTTAATTGTTGTTTTCCATTTGTTGATTAGTAGAATATAAAAACATTAGGAAATAATTACAAACGTTTGGCGTTAATTTTACATTTATTTATTTTATTGAAACATAAGTTTACATGATATTACAGTTAAAAACCAATGCGTCGTACAACTAAAATTAAACAATTAGAAAAAACAAGGCACATTACAAAAGAAATCTATAAAAAAACACTAAGGCATGGAAAAAAGTTGTCAATCCAGTAGTTTGGTTTAACTTGTAGAACCAAACAACAACACCGTTAAATAGTCCGACGCATCATGCAATAGAGTGAATCAGAATGAGATGTTTTTAGCGCAGCCAATGCGACATAACGTAACGGGATGACGTAACCGTGCCGTGCCGACGCGGCCGCGGCACACTTCTGCAACGCGGGGTAAACAAATAGAGCGCGTGTTGCGGACGCCGGCGACACGACACACTGAGGGCTTTGGTTACACTTCTTGTCCTTTGAACATCAACTAAGTACTTAGTTAGACTTACATTCATTTCTGAAACCTAGATCTTTCGACGGTTTCGATCGCAGTCCATGTCATCGTAAATTTGGGGATGTCACTTCAACAGAGGCGACATTAGAGACAGTAACAACAGACAAACCCTCGAAATTAGCGGATTACGAAGTTCGCGGTATGGCTGTTGATCCCAGTGAGCGTCATTAATCTAAATGATATTATAAACAATATAGTTAATACAATCGGCACCATAACAGCTCCTTCTCACTGGTCTGATGATACAGGTACTTATTCTAGGAACTTGGGTACAAAACGTAAACGTATATCAAATGAGATGACGAAATATGCGGTAGTAAGTAGCCGCGAATTGTCAACAACAACAACAAGTTAATTTGGAGGGATATTGACCCTAGTTTAATGATAACTTCCAATACCTAGCTAATGCAAAGATTGTGAAGTACGTATACTATGTATATGAAGGGTCCACGGAAGTCAATTCAAATTACAGAAGAAAAAACCACCTTACTTTTAACATAATAAGGTGTGAATTTGTTCAGATTTTTTTTAAGCATTTGACATAATTTTTCCGTGGTGCCTTCATATGTAATCGCCCATCTACATATACCTACTGTTAAATCTGCCTATATATTTCTAATGAAGACAATGGTTAATTGTTATGTTACAAAACCTTTTTTAAAGTAAGTTGAAGTAAATGAAATCCCGAGAAATAGTAGGCATGTAAACGTAGCTAATGAAATGAAAGTTCAGAAAAAAGAGCCAATTCTGTTAATTACCTTAGTCAGGTAGTAGTCAGAGGAAAGCAAAAAAAAATAATCTAAACAAAATTTTATCACGCACTTCCTGGTTTTATTTCCAACTTAAAGCATTAAACCTCGAGTTCGTATGCATGTTTAGTTAAAATTATTGATATTTATTAGTAAATACATTTGCGAACGTACTGAACATAACACAATATCGTGATATGTGTTAGGTACATTTTTTTGGATTCTACTGACGGGTGGTATACAAAGGCACTAACACGCGCACACTTACACACCCCTATAAATGTTTAAAAATAAAATATTCTAAGTTTAATTAAATTACTTTTTTAATTGTAGTTACGCAAGAGCGGTGCCTCCTAGCACAGGTTATTTTGTAAATAACTTAAAAGGAGACACCGACAACTTGGTATGAAATATTGTACTGGTTGTTAAGGAATAAAAAAAATTGAATAAAAAAAGGCACAGATTTTAAGAAAGAGACTGGATTTGTACCTACATATCTACTTTTACTTATTACATTTATATTCAAACTTCAATGAATCACAGTTTTATTTTTAACGTCTAAAATTTTACAAAGATTTGGTCCTCTCCTTAAACGTCTCAAAATCGATTCAGTGTGGTGCTGTAGTGTAATCTCTGCTAAAATATATGTATGTACCTATATAAAAATGCTCAAGAAGTGCACTTTAATTTCTGTGTAATCAAAACGTCGCAATATATGTATTTATAACAGGATTCTTTCGATACACATTTTCGCCCTTACGTAAAATCTATGCTTCTACGCCGATACAAAATTACCCACGACATATTTATTAAATGTACAAGTATGTGAAGGATGATGCTCGAGACATCGCTCTGTTACTGCCATGAGCTTCACCCTGAAACAATACCCTTAAATAATAACTTTTGTTCCCACCGGTGAAGCTCCTAACTACATACAGACAAGAACACGTGATCACAACGGTGGCGTGCTGACATGTCAAAATGAACCTACGATTAATAAATATTTATCATGTAATTCATATGTAGGAGTACCTAATTGAAATTGTAACAAAATAGTAATTATAATGTTTAATAATCAGTTATCTTTTTTATCACAGAAAGTCAAACGTGATGACTTTATCATTTCATAAGATCTTTGATATTGCTTCCACAACAATTACTAAACTTCACCTTATTTTAAGATAAATATCATGATATATCAGCACGTTTCCTCTATTATTTATTACCGTAGATCGAAGAAGTCCTATCATTAAATGTCATATTTTTATTAAAATGTGGAAAATAATATGGCTCTTTAGTGGAGTCACTACAGTTATTGCGGGAATACCTAAAGGCTTCGTGAACTGTAATGTACAATTATGTATACTATAACATAGCATGAATACTATGGCATAGAGCGTTATATTAATATGAAGTAAGTATTGTTACATATGTTTGTGTGCGTTTCAGTCGGCGGCTTCGTGTGTCCTCGAGAGGAGAAGGCGCTCGGGCGCTGTCTGCGCGACGCTCTCAACGTCTACATCCCGCAGTTAGCAACAGGTAAAAGTGTTATTTCATATTTATTACAAAATCATTTCTCGGGAAAAACATTATGATCCATTGTAAACTCATTCGGTATACCTTATTGAATATTTTGGGTTGCATTTATAAGTAGCATAGATCACAGGTGGTAGTTGTGTGCGCAGGCTTACCAGAGTACGGCGTGCCCCCGTGCGAGCCGCTGATGGTGGGCGCGCTGGCCGTGCAGCAAGCGGCCGGCCCGCTCGCCGTCACCTCCTCGTACACCGACGTCACCGTGCGCGGCCCCTCCACCATGCGCGTCAAGGACGTCCAGTATGTAACCTCTTTACCATCTACTAAACCTTACGTAACTTGTCTAGCGTTAAGTCATTCATTTCATTTCAAGTTTACACTTTTCTTGCATCAATCAGCTGAATTTTAATGTTGGTAGACATAAACTGTTATGTCTAGTACGAGTAGGTATTCAAGTTTAGCAATTATAACATAATAGCCACAGCAAAGTCAAGGGTAAAGATATCAATGCGACCAAATATTGAAACACGTAAACGCGACCGTAGCATTATGTCAATTAGGTTATATATGCATATTTTAAATATTAAATTTTGTGGAACCGATATCTTTGCTCTTGACCGAACAGTATTTAAGTTTCACTTTATCTAATTAAGTTTTATAACTCGTCATTATAACAAAAATTTCAAAGGCTGTTGCAGAACAAGACTTCTGACAAGTGACAGTTCTGTCTTAATTGACTAGAGTCGTGGTCAAGTTGTGGTTGGCAACTGCTGGTAACAGACGACAACAAGATATTCGTTCGAACGTTCGAAGTGATGGCTTAGTCATTTGTTTTCGGCTAGTAAACCCGATTGTTCTCAAAGTGTTATGTATTGTGTACGAAGATTTGGGAATACATGAATAACTTATACAGCCGTATGTAGTGAAGATATCTACGACCGCAAATATATTTCATTTCAATCATATTCTGAGGGACAACTAGGTAGGTACGTTATATCACTCAAAATCAGTGAGCACACAATTTTATTGGGCGTTTTTCATTCTCGTACACAGCAACTCAAACCTGCGATCTACATAACATAACCTTATCTGTTTATTATTTTAGAGTAGACTCCAAGCAACATAAGATAGTATCAAAGCTGTACATCCCTGAACTACGAGTGAAGGGCAACTACAAGCTGTCGGGGCAGCTGCTGATGCTCCCCATCGAGGGGGAGGGGCAGTTCTCGGGGAAGTACGGTAAGCAATGATGCCTGTTGTCAACTGACTTTTAGATTTAGAATACTATTACAGCCAGGCACGTATCCAGGATTTCGTTCAGGGGGGGAAAGGGGCATTGATTTATGATATGATAGTATTTTATACAACGATCTGTTTTTTCAATTGTTGCAAAACAGCACCTTGCCAATCCTTGGATCCGCGCCTGCTTACAGCCCAAGGATTTGTAGTGGTGTTACTAAAAGTAACAAATACTCTTAAGGTGGATTATGTCTTCGCAATTAGGTTAGGTTTACTAATATTCAAATGAGTCAGTACAAGAGTCGAGAGAACACAAACAAAACCACACAATACCTTAAGGTGCATTCAGACCAAACGAACATTCTCTATTCTAATCCCCCACTCTACGAAATTCGATCGATACACAAAACGTGATTGGTTGATTTCGTAGAGCGGGGGATAGAACAGCGAATGCTCTTTTGGTCTGAATGCACCTTTACATGCGCAATTCCAAACTCTCGGTAATTTATCTATACATATCTACTACAGTACCTATAATACAGTGTCATGGTTCCTAAGATCCGATTTCGATATCCCTCAAAATATGTAACGTCCCCATACAAAGTCAAAGGGCCGGCGGAGGCACAGAAGTATTGAAAAATAAAAAGTCCAGGTTCGATTCCAGGGCCGAGTACACGTATTTTGCAGTTTTTCTTTTTAATAAAATTGAAGTCATGATTCCTAAGACAAGATTTCGCTATCTATTATGGTTTCCAAAACCTCCATACTGACCCATTTGGATTGATCACCCTATATACCGGGTGGCCCATTCAAATCGGTCAGTATGGGAAAGTCTGAAACTATAAGACATACGAAGATTTATTCTTAGGAACCATGTCATTGATTTTGATAATACTTAAGAAAAACTGCGTTGATAAATATGAAAGAAAAAAGTTTTTTTCTTAAGATTTACACAATAAACACCTAGTAAAATAAATTTAAGTACGGTCGGCTCTAATAATATGTATACGATTTTGATCCTTATGCCTTTGACATACGTTCTGAAATGTATACATATTATTAGACGTGACTGTACGTGAAAACAATGTTTTCCATTCATTTTAGACATCATGTTTTTTAGAAACATTTACTGCTTAAGACCTACACAAACGATATCTGAATAGAAATAGTGTATGTTTATTTTTTCCAAAACAACCGGGTTCGATTCCCTGGCTGTTACAGTTTATTTTTCAAATGTATGAATGCAGTTTTTCTTTTTATCAAAATCGGTGACATGGTTCCTAAGAACAAATCTTCGTATGTCTTATAGTTTCAATCTTTCCCATACTGACCCATTTGGATTGATCACCGTATATATACCCCCTTATTCATAAACGTCTGCTAACTTAACAAGCCGCTAATAATTGTTTGTCCCTTTCGGTCTTAACAATGTGTTCATAAGAGCAAAAGGGACAAACAATACTTAGCGGCTTGTTAAGTTTGCAGACGTTTATGAATAAGGGGGATAATTTGCAGCGGACATAGACGCGGAGGTGTCGATCGCGCTGGGGCGAGCGGCGCGGGCCGGCGCGCCGGACGCGCTGACGTGCGAGAGCCTGGCCGTGGGCTTCCACGTGGGGCACGCCGAGCTGCACCTCGACAACCTGTTCGGCGGAGACGGGGACCTGGGTACGTTTCCTGTCTTTATAATTTGCAGCGGACATAGACGCGGAGGTGTCGATCGCGCTGGGGCGAGCGGCGCGGGCCGGCGTACGTTTCCTGTCTCATTTATAATTTTTCTTTATTTCCTAAATGGCGAGTATAGTAAGACTAGAAATAAGGGTGAGGGTTATTGTCTCTCTACAGATGTAGTGTAGTGCATTATATTTGTACCTCGTATTTTCACAAACTCTCCTCAGTTTTAATTCCATTTCAATCAACTTCAGTGGTATTATACGATACCTCAAAAATACGAAATCAAAGGATTATTCACTACATCGCTACCTATTTTAAAGCTTACACTTTCGTGATTTGAAGCACCTTAACCCTAAACTTGGCAGAATTTAAAAAAATCGTGCCTTCTAGCCTCCTCGCCGCTGTGTAGAGCAAAAAATTCTGTGTTAAAAAAAAATACAAAAAGTGGGTCAAAGACCATGTATCTTTAAAGATACATTGCCAAGATAAGGGTTAATAAAAACAGCTTGATAAAATTTCAATTTAAAGGAAAAACTGACAATCAACAAATAGTACATTATTAGTGCAAAAGCCGGGAAGTAATAAGGTCTTGCAGACCGAATAGATATAATATATACGATATAGTTATGAGGCCTGCAAGCCCTTTCCCGGCTGAAGTTTGTATAGTGCTTTTCTTAAACTTGTAATGAAATAAAAAAAGAAATGTTACTTACCGGTTTCATGTATTCAAGTCTGTCATACTATGACGGTTAAAAACAAAATAAAGGTTCTTTGCAGGCTAAGGCCTGACATTTTGCATGAAATTCCTTTAAATCATTGTCCGCTTGTAGAACCCGAAACTACGCATTTCTTTGATTGATTCGAGGTACGTCATGTAAAAATTTCATTGAAGTTTGAGAAAGAGTAACTACAGACAGTGTTAATATCTACATACGTATATTATCATGGTTATCTTTATGTAGTAAAGTCAACGAAATAATTCATTTTAAGTACATTTCTGCGTAAAAATTGTAAGGAAATGCGAATAACTTGAATGACTGTACCTACTAGGAAAAAAACTGTTGTATAGTTCTCGTGAGGTTTCTATTGCAAGTGTGTGCCGCAGGTAATGCCATGAACAAATTCTTGAACGAGAACTGGCAGAAGCTGGGCGAGGAACTGCAAACGCCACTGGAGGAGGCATTACGCGACTTCCTCAAGCCACTGGCAGACCACGCCTTCGGCATGCTCCGCGCCGACGACGTGCTCGGCCTCTGACAGCGCGGCCATCACGCCAGACGTCATGTAACTGCTGACATCGGTCAACAGGGTGCTTAGACAAGTTGCCAATCGCTAGCGCTTCATCGTTAATCGCAGCTAACTGTCTTTGTCGCACTAATATGATAGAGTGACAGAGAGGGAAAACTACGATACGCTACTAAGCGCTAGCGATTGGCAACTTGGCTAAGCATCCTGCTGCTATAACGTCTAGTTCGCCCCCTGAACACCGCATGCATCACATTTGTAATTTTTAATCAAACATAATTTCTTCATCTTACGTCCCTGCACATACATAATTGTCTATTTATTATTCAAAGATATAAATATAAGTAATTTAAATAATAAACAGTTATATTTTTATTATTATTATTTTATTACATAATTATCAACAAGTTACGTATTAGTAAAATAACGAATATTTCCTTACTGCTTACACTATCTACATCACTAAGATACTATAATAAATAATACTTATGATTCAAGGAAGGACATAACTAATTCCGCCATTATGTCCATCTTAAAATAAAAAAGTTCGTTTACCGTGGAATATTTCCGTTCAAAGAAAAAACCAAGATTAGGACTAAAACTAAGTAAACATTTATTTACCTAGAACAAAGCCCATCGTTACTTTTTAACCCTTTAATGCATAGTGATGTATATATGCATCATGTATTTTCGACACTATTGACAACATGTCAGAATTCAAATTAGAATAAATCTTTGTCAAGGTCATGCATTTAAGGGTTAACAACACTTGGCTGACAGCAAATGACAAACGCGGGCATTTTGATGGTATTATTGTGTAAATTTAATGTCCGCATTCACCAAGCGCAAATGTGCCTAATAGAATTGAGGTGAATGATTACACGTAAACACATCGAAATTGAGTACCAATTGAGATAAAACTAGTTTTAAGTACTATTCACAGTTAATGAACCATATTTTCAATGTTTCTTGTGTTTAGATGACATGTGTGTGTGACCTCAACTAAACAGCTATAATAGGTACAGTCAAATGCAACCATTCCTATATACCTACAAAATACCTACTGAAATATATTTCCCGGTGCCTGTTATTCGAGTGTAATGTACATTGTAACATATTTGTCAAAAGATTATTTCAATATGTAGGTAAGTGATTACTTAATTATAGGATGAAATAATTTATGTTATTACTTTTATAGATGTAGTTGTACTTACACTTTTAAATGCCATGGTAAAGCTTTCATGCCACCAGTAATAATCAAGTTTGGCGGTTGGTGGGAGCCATGCTCCAATAACTCCAAGTCGTTTATAAAACTTAAATGCTCAAAAGTAGTAGGTGTGGGTAATTTTAATTACTTCTCCTTTCGTAATAGGCACATAGGTAGTTACATAAACGAATTTACCTATGATAGAGACACACTGGAAGGTAAATGGGAAACAAGTTACCTACATAACAGTAGTTCACTGCTTAGAAAAATATTTTAACAGAAACAAAATAGGTAAACTCATCTTTGGACTAGCACTGCGTCAAGAAGAAATTTCTCAGGTTTCAATACTTTTACATCTGGCAAATTCCCAATATCCGGAATAAAGTAACACATGCTACAATGCAACTTTAGACGCTTTACAATGAATAATACCTATATTTAACTAAGTAGTAATCATGCCCCATCACTTAAAGCCGATAAATGAAGCCACTTCAGTCACATAAAAACCTAACAAACGATCAGTGTCGTTCGTTACAAATAATGTTGGGGATTAAGGTTTGAGCCAGACGTCGATAGGCACCTTGGTGAACGCGGCATTGAGGAAGGCCTGGAAGTGCTTCGCGATGGACACGCACGCGGCGGGCCGCATCTCCTCGATGATCTCCGCAGCATTGTTGTTCAAAAACTGGTTCATAGCTTCGCCTGAAATTCAGAAATAATTGAATCTCGTCAATTGTTTTTAACAATAATACAAACTCTAGCAATACCTATACCTATAGATAGATTAATGATCAGTTTCACGGGCGATTTTCATAATACTTAAGTCTATCTTTTCTCTACTTTGCCTCCTGTCTATTATTTAAGTATAGGGTTCTCGTGAGGAACCAGCATAATTTTAACCACGTAAAGCCAAACAAAGACAAAAATGTTGACCTGAGGGAAAACCTTGCTGTATTTATTTTTAATTTATTAATAACTACTTAGATATATGAAAAAATTATATTATTATTAGGTACACCAGTGACGCTACTACAACTGAATAAGAGTTTTTACTTAAGTGTTACCTTACCTTGAATTTTTTGATATCTTTCAATTAGGATATGAGGAATGGATTTACAATAAAAATATGTTTCATTTGGTATTTAATCCTGAACGAGGCACAGTTCAGAAATGTATAAAGACATTTTAATCATTAAATAAGATCAGGAATACATTATGCAAAAAAGTCTTGATGTATAATTCTTGTAAATATTTCGGGAACGCATTGAAATCCAAGAAAATCCTGGATTGTTTGTCAAAGTTTAGTTATCAATGCGGCATCCAATTTATTGTGGTGTAAATTTAAATTCTATATTATAAATGGTGAACTAACTCTTATACTCGTATAATCCTCTGTGTGACAATTTAAATTAGAGATATGAAATTCACTCCTTGTTTTGACAAATATCACGGATGTGTGACAGAGATCCAAAATATTGGAACAGGCCTACTGTACTGTTATACTACATCGAATATCTCTTGCTGCAGGTTTAGGAGTCCCTAAATACAGATAAGAAATTAAGCTCCGTGACAACGAATTCTCCTTAATCATCGGGACAAACATCGATTTTCTGTGGATGTATCTACCTATACGACCCTTCTTATGGCGTTGATTTGAAATTGACCTATTTGGGAGAACGGGCTATGGGTAAGCTTTCATTTATAAGCGTCGTTATTAGAGTTTATATACTTACCTATTACACTTCCATGATTGACGGTGTCTCGTACTTTGAACCGGGAGTTCCGCAGCTTGAAGTCGACCAGTAGCCTGTCAGCCGCCATGTATTTAACGTTGTCGCGCTCAATCTCCTTGCCGAACACCTTCGCAATAGCAGCCACATCGACTATAACAAATACATGTAAGATTGGTACCTACAATTTACCATAAATAATTGTTAGCCCTTTCACGGGCAGACAGAGACAGAGGCAGAAAAGTGTCAGTAATGCGCAAAATTGAACTCTTACCACTTTGACATAATGTTGAAACATGGTGGGAAACATATTCCCACTGATCTTATAAAGGGTTAATAAGGTAAAGGCAGGTAAATAAGGGGGGATTTCGAAATGACATCAAATAATTTATAGTATAAAAGCTTCTTAATGACCGGGAATATTATTTTTATCAAAAAGCAATTATTCAACGTTCAGCGTCTTGTGTTTTTGCTTCAATACATCCTATTTCATTAGAAAAAATAATAACTATAAAAGAGAAGAAGGGCTAATCTTCTATTATCGTGGTAATATTTCCGTTACCGTTTATTTAGGTTTATTACCGATGGTAAAAAAATAGTGAATAATGTACCATCAGTAGTAGAAACCTGACTCACAATTAGTATCTTAATACCGAGTGTTTAAAAAGTAATAGAGGGTTTGGTTCCGAAAAATTAGTTCTTTATCGTAAAGATTTTTACTAAAACTAAAATGTTTAAGGTTAATAATAGGATTTATTTATCGTTTAAAATGCGTAGAAATCTAAATAGAGCAGAAATATACCTTCGCTTCGATAAAAGGACAATACGACCGTGCCCCATTCCCTTGCTTGATTTGGAGGGAAATAATGTTATGGAGAGAAACGAACAAGAACCAGTAATAAATTTAAGATTTACTCTCGTTAACTGGCTACAAAATGTGAGTGAGAGTCTCAACCAGTCGGATTTTTTTAAAATACATACTCACGGTACCCTAAATGTGATTCATTCATACAGAAGACTAAAACTTTACTCGGTAATAAATAAACTTGTTTGAAATCCTATCGCAGACCCAAATAAAAATTCAGTAATAAAATCCCATAAACTTGATTATCGTGGGTTATTTTGTCGTACCATCGGTATTTGCCTTCGAAGTGTTGTACAAACAAATTTCGAACCATAATAATTAGAAGATATTATAGTGGTAATTTCATTGCAAATCTAGAATCGTGTAATATTGAGGTAACGATATGACACCCCCGGTATTACCTGCCTTTAAATTACTGCGAAAAATGAAAATAAAAGGGATATTTAGGACACTGAGGGAAACGGCAAATTCCTCTAGAGAGAAATTGGACAAAATCATGGGGACTACCACAATCTAGAAATGCGATTCATGATAGGACCTAATCCGATCCGAATCACTACTTGTCATTCTCATATAAAATAAATGTTAAAAAATGGCAATGTACCCAAGACTCCGTACCTAAGTTTTTACTCAACTTACAGCAAATTTTTGCACGAAATTTCTCAGTCAGATCTACGAGTAAACATATTCATACATTTTAGAACGTTAATATCTACTTTTGGAGATACCGTACAAACTCTCGTTAGGTTTAAAATTCTGTGATTGAGCCTAATGCTTTGTGTGTTAATTATGGCATTAGCCATTAGTCAACAGCGTCACCCCGTGACTTACTGAATGCAGCCCAGAAATCTCCCTGAGAGCGCACGGGGAACAGCAAAACCTGCCCGGACACCTCGTAGCGGCCTGTGATTTCGATGCGCGGGAGCACCAGCCCCATGTCGATACGCAGCTTGTTCAGGTCGGATCTGCGCACAAAATGGTGTTACTTTCATAATAAATCCAGAGAATATTATGGTTAAGACTGATCATAAAAATTGCGACTAATGAGTTCTACTATAATAATAATTAGAAAGAAAGAAGATACATATGTTTAACGCCACAAATAATATAGTAAATTAATGATTTTAATCATTAAAAAATCTAGACGTTATACAGGATTCCTACTCAGCATCGTTGCCACGGTAAACCATGGTACTGGTTGTCAATGGGGACATGACTTAATTATAAAATAAGCGAATAACACTAATATTGTCATCTGATACCATGAAACGTCGCTGTTTGTTTATCGCCTTAAGTCAGTTCGTAGTTAATATTTACAATATAAAATTTGAAGGTATTCAAGTTCCACATATATAATAAATAAACATCATGAGACAAATTGTCCTAGTCCAGTACTCTTGTATTTTGGGGGTACTAAGCGTCGACTTATATTTATATAATAATATATCTACATACACATACTTAAATTCATAGAAAACAACGGTGACCGACAAATATTGGTGAGAAAGGGACTAATGTCGCCACCAGGCAATTCGAGCCCAGAACCTCCAGTTTCGTAAGCATGCTAGTACGAGAATTATTGCATTTAAGTGGGGAAATTACAAAGTAAGTATGTACCCATCTTCTGCCCAACATAATTAATAATTACTCAAACATTGTATACATGCGAGATGGTCTCGTTTCGGTGCGTGCCTATCCACGATTAGTCCCAGCAGCACTGCAATCATTCCACAAGCCATCTTGCCGCGATCTCGACGTTTGCGCAAGTCTAACAGCCGCGAGAATTGCATTTCACGACCCAAATGCGCAAAATATGAATATGATCCGGTAGAGACAAAGCTGACTGATTACAAATAGGAAAAAAAAATCATCTGGAAACGTATTCGGTCGGCGACAGTCCGAAAATTAAGTAGGTATAGGTAATCTATTTTCGTTTTGTTTTACTAGTCTTTATTCGTAGCATTTATTCAAATAAAACTACATATTGAGTAAAAGGCGAAAAATTTTAGTGTCAGCTTGGTAAACAGTTCTTATCATGTCACACTCACAAGTTCACTCTACATTCGCTTTGCTACATTTCCTTGCATGTATAAAATCGCAATAGCTATGTTAGATATTTACCAATATTATATTTTTGTGTTGCCTACTAAATTGTCACAAACATTCAATTCCAAACGATAGATGCTCTACGAGTCTGGGATTGCATAGGTAACTATAATAATATATCTTATTTTTAGATTAGGTATGCGATACACACACCTAATTTGTTACGATCCTTCTTCAGCATCGGTCACTTTATGTATTAGGTTATTCCTCGTTAGGTACTGAGTTTGCGCAATAAGTAAAAGAGTGGTGTGAGTATTCTTAATTGTAATATGATATGACCTTGTTTCTTTTTTGGAATGAGTATATACGAGCATAGGTAATGGTAAGGGTAAAGTGTAATGACGAAGGGCAGTGGCCCAATTGGCCATCGTGTTGCATATTACAATGAAGCTCTCACCTTATTTTAGTGACGGTGTAGTTGCTAGGGCCGAGTACGGTGATGTTGGTGAAGGCGGCAGTGACGCGCACGGGCCCGGCGTCGTTGGCCATCACCAGCCGGTCGATGAGCAGGGGCTCCACGGCTGGCACGCCCAGCTCCGGCAGCCCGCGCGCCAGGTACGGCCGCAGGTGGTTGAACGACCGTTTCACGCACTGGTCCAACTGCGGGTCGCTGCGGCTGCATGGCAGGATGTACTCCGCTGGAACACACCAACTATTCTTGAGTATACAGGAACAATAGAAGCGACTAAGTATATTATTAATCATGAACCAAATTATTTCATTATGACACTTGGACAAATGAGATACCTATTAAAGTTTGTCTTAAAAGTTAGATTTGCAATCATCATTTAAATACAAAGCGTGTTTGTGTTAAATGCTGGCACGCCTTATGAGCCTGTATTGTTGGCTTTATAAGCATAATGTCGAGTTGCAACATTCATTCGCCATTTAGAATGAAATCTTTACTGGTAATATTTTGCAATTAAATTCACAATTAATCTATTAGGTACGTCTAGACCAGTTCTAGCCTGAGGATCAGTTTGTGCCCGATTTTTTACTGTCAATAATAATATGACTTTAAGATAGAAATAACAGAATATCCGAATTGAATTCGGGCGACTAATTAGATTATTGCATTGTTGTGACCGCAACACTTAGCAGGTGAACAATGAGTAAGTGAGTTAATCAGCAATCAATGTATTCGCAAGAAATGATTGCACGTGGGGTGGTTATGTAAGGCACGAAGTGTGCCGCGCGGCGCTGACGCAAGCGCGGTCAGCGGTGGCAAGGTGAGCCGAGAAATGCTGCCGTCACTTATTTTACCATAACCTCACATAATTATGAGCTGTAAACTTTCTTTCGATGAGTTAATAAATTGACCTTCAAATTCTTCGGTACACAGAGAGATATAATTTCTGCCTCAGACAGCATTCGTATAACAAGAGTTACCCCTATGACAAACATTATGCGACTGCTCTACATATGTAGTAATGAATAGTCTTTGTACAAAACTTAACAATTACAATTATATAAATATAGGAATAAATACCCTGGTACATATTTTTTATAAGTACTATTCAGTCTATAATCTAATTCTCGTACCTACCTAAATATTCGCTTATATTAAACATTTTTCTAGGTGCTAGTAGTGGGTAAATATTGATTAATCTATATTTACATTAACATCGATTAGCAATCGTTAGGTAAGTTGTATAAGAATAACGTTGAACTTGAACGGCAGTCATTTCGTATGCTAAGCTCTTGCACAAGGTCACCGATTACATAAATCACGTTACATAAGCATCCAAGCTGCCGCGACCTGTAAACCCACTTTTCGCTAGTAGAATATTCTCACGTTTGTCCCTCTAATCTAATCTATGTAGAATCCCTATTTGTTTATCAATATCGGCTATTTACTAATACATTAATCATTATGTTCTAAATATTTTAAAGTATATAACTTCAGGCACTTACAGTTGTGTGCAAAATAATAGCAGCAGTCAAAAAATAGCAGTCAATAAGAAAATTAAAACTTGGAGGAATTATTTTGGGACTTTTTTTTGTTATTCAAGTACATAACATAATATTCATTCAAAATGAACTGCAAACTTTACTGAAGTAATATTGAAAGTAAGACAAACGTGGCCATGAAAACCAGCTTTTTTACCCCCTAGCAGGAATGGTGTTCAAAACTGAAATACCTAATGGAAAATACACAATTGTGTGCAATTATTGTAGTTTCGTATCTTGTCTATTGTTGTCAACCAAAGCTTTACATATACACCCATCTCATCCAGAAATATATATTTTCTCCTGTATGACCATCTTCCTCGCAGAGTGTACAAATTTTCGCTTATTTCGATTTTTTGTTGAAGTTTCACCGATAACTTAGTTTGTTTCTTGATTTTTGCTATGACCAGGGCTTCAGTGAAGCAAACACACCAATTACTTCAATAAAAAATCAGAATAATCGAAAATTTTTACACTCTGCGAGGAAGATGGTCATACAGGAAAAAATATATATTTCTGGATGAGATGGGTGTATATGTAAAGCTTTGGTTGACAACAATAGACAAGATACGAAACTATAATAATTGCACACAATTGTGTATTTTCCATTAGGTATTTCAGTTTTGAACACCATTCCTGCTAGGGGGTAAAAAAGCTGGTTTTCATGGCCACGTTTGTCTTACTTTCAATATTACTTCAGTAAAGTTTGCAGTTCATTTTGAATGAATATTATGTTATGTACTTGAATAACAAAAGAAAGTCCCAAAATAATTCGTCCAAGTTTTAATTTTCTTATTGACTGCTATTTTTTGACTGCTGCTATTATTTTGCACACAACTGTAAGTACGTTAATATCAAATACTTAGTGTTCGATCGAATTGCTCAGTGTAAAGGTGCATGCAGACCAAAAGAGCATTTGCTGTTCTATCCCCCTACTCTACGAAATTCGATCGTTACACGAAACGTGATTCGTTGATTTCGTAGAGTAGGAGATAGAACAGCGAATTCTCTTTTGTCTGCATGCACCTTAAGGTTCCGTAGTTATTCAAAAACGACTGGGCCAATTATGTTCGAAATAGTTATATTTTATAGTATTTTAAAAGCCCCCAGTATTCATGGTTATGTATGGGTACCCATTTCCGTTTATCTACATTACTCGTAATTACGGACGCTAACATAGCTTTACACAGTATTGCCCCTGTAACACCAGCAAAAAATTAAACGGTTACTACTCAATCATTATTTCCGTATGATTTGTAAAAATAATCTGTTTTTTATTTATATTTTTGTCTAAATAGTACTTAAATAAAGTCTAGGCACTTGTTTACCCTTCTAGAGTGATTCAATACCTATTTCCAAAAAAAGAAAATACATAAGTACATGGTAATTTTAGGTTAGTATAAATCACTAGGTAATGAGTTGTGAATTAAAAAAATATCGAACAGCGATGTAATGCAAAACACTATCAGATACATGGAAAAATCGGACTGCTGCTTAATTGACAGTAATAACAAATAAAGTTGTAATCAAGTGGCGATACACTGCACACTGAATTATTTTGCATAGAAAAAAATAAGACGGAAATTTGAAATAAAACATATGAATAATTGAATATTGATTGAATAAGGCCTTCACCAATTAACTATAAAAATATATCAACAACATAACGGTGCCACTTAAAGTGAAGGAGATGGTAAACATATTTTTTTTATTTTAAAGTACAGTCAGCATCAGAAGTCACTATACACTCGAGGTGTCCAAAGAGAGGTTAACATTTAAACTTTCAAAAAGTTGTTGACTGTCATGATAGTATTTACTTGTGAGCGCTTAACAAGTCACAAATATCTTAACAGTCGATTTTCATTAATTTCTTAACATACAACAAATCATTGATACCTCAGCTGTTAAAAAACCACTGGTACCTAAGCAGTCAATAAGGCAAATATATCTGAACAAGAAGGAAAAATAGACGTTGTATGGTACAAATATGGTTGAATATTGATTGAAAAATAGCTATACTTATTTTAAGTAACTGTTTTGACAATCATCGAAAGCAGTGCAGTCTTGTCATCAGATACATCTATCTCACATTTTTCTCTTAAATGATTTGACAGGTGCTTCTTAGTCAACTTTAGGATAAATTATTTACTTTTCTCTTTTTACAAGCTTTTCGAATTTAGTTTCAACTTAGTTTTCAGTTCCGTTGTCTATGATCGAATCTTGCAAGTTAAATTTGAACCATTTCCCGATTTTAGATTGAGCTGCTTAAATGACAATGCAATATTATTATGACAAAGAGCTGATCTGATGGTGGAACTGGAAGGTAGCCATAGGAACTTTGTGATGAAACAACCAACCCCCATTGTGTTTGGGTTTCTTAGAATCGGCTCGATATGTGTAAGTTGGTCGTGGGAAGTAAAGCACAGTCAGCGACAATACTTTGTCTTCTTCTTCCTGCTTTTTCGTTACGGCCAGAGAGCCTAGGGCCCGCTTTGACAACTAGTCCCAAGATTTGGCGTAGGTGCTAGATTTTTACGAAAGCGACTGCCATTCGACCTTCCAATCCAGAGGGTATACTAAGCCTTATTGGGATTAGTCCGGTTTCCTCACGATGTTCTCCTTCACCGAAAAGCAACTGGTAAATAATGTCAAATGATATTTCGTACATATGTAGGTACGGTACATAAGTTCTGAAAACTCATTGGTACGAGCCGACAGGATTTGAGCCCACGACCTTCGGAATGAAAGCCTTACCGGTGGGCCACCAACGCGCCTCTAGCGAAAAAAGCTTGTATGAAACATTCAATTTTTGAAAATAAAATGTTTTATGTTTGTTATCTGTTCCATTTTATTTTTCTCAAACTTGCAATGAAATATTGACGTTACCTACTGACGTCATATTGATAATTGTTAGGTCCGGAATGAATGTACTCCTGCAACCTTCATTTATTACCTAACTAGCTTTTGCCCGCGGCTTCGCACGCGTAGATTTTGGACTTATATGAAAAAAAAAATGTTTTCAACTGACTTTAAAAAAAAAGGAGGTTACCATTTCGATTGTATGTAGTTATTATTATGCATGTTACACGGTTTCCTGCAAATAATGAATCCTATTTTGTTTTTTTTTCTCAGGAGATTCAAAAGTGGCCGAAATAAGTTTAATGTTTGTGATATTTTTTTTTGGGGTCGCCTTAACGGTTCAAGTATTTTCATTTCATCGACAAGTCATTCTGTCGAAGAATAGTTTTCAGTAAATTTAAATCAGGGAATTTTG
Source organism: Thaumatotibia leucotreta (assembly GCA_025490895.1). NCBI lineage: Eukaryota > Metazoa > Arthropoda > Insecta > Lepidoptera > Tortricidae > Thaumatotibia > Thaumatotibia leucotreta. The sequence goes on along the minus strand of JALPQI010007279.1, from coordinate 6,196 downwards.
AATGGTGCTTGAGGTTTTCCTTTACGGGTTCTTATTTTAGTTTGGTTTAAATTTAGTAATATTTATTCCGCAGTTCTAAACTAAACCTGAACCTACTTTAATAGCTGTTTGCTTATATGTGGGGTCACAGTTGTAACCTAACTTAAACATATTTTAATAGCCGTTCGTTTCTATGTGGGGTCGCACTGGTCGCAGTTCTAACCAAACCTAAACCTACTTTGATAGCCGTTTGCTTTTGTGTGGGGTCGCAGTTCTAACCTAAACTAAACCTACGTTGATAGCCGTTTGCTTATGTGTGGGGTCGCAGTTCTAACCTAACCTAAACCTACTTTGATAGCTGTTCGCTTATGTGTGGGGTCGCAGTTCTAACCTAAACTAAACCTACTTTGATAGCCGTTTGCTTTTGTGTGGGGTCACAGTTTTAACCTAACCTACTTTGATAGCCGTTTTCTTTTGTGTGGGGTCGCAATTCTAACCTAAACTAAACCTGCTTTGATAGCCGTTTCCTTATGTGTGGGGTCGCAGTTCTAACCTAACCTAAACCTACTTTAATAGCCGTTAGTTTCTGTGTGGGGTTGGAGTTCAAACCTAACCTAAACCTACTTTCAAAGCCGTTCGTTGCTGTATCGTTTCTGTGTGGAGTCGCATTTCTAATCTAACCCAAAACCTACTTTGATAGCCGTTCTTTTCTGTGTGGGGTCGCAGTTCTAACCTTTCCTAAACCTAAGTAGAATCTTATCTTATTACATTCTGTTTGAAGTCTGTTTCATTGAACAGCATATTAGTATGACATAATTAAATACTTGATTGCAAATAAACTACACGAAATAGAAAGCTGAATTTACTGTGAGGCGGCCCATGTACCCGCGCTGCTTATACATATACTGTCCGCGAGTGGTCAAACAAACATTTGAAATTCGTTCGCTTTGAATCATTACGTCGCAATGCAAAATTGTAGATATTTTTAACGAACAAACAAATAAATATGGTTTTGTCTAGAATTAAAAAATAAAACCTCACAATGACCTTTTATGTAGCAAACTGCATTACTTACCAAAATTTAATATTAAAAGTATCTACGTATTCATCGTACCTATGTTACTCGTATATAACATGGTATATAGATAAGTACCTACATCTTCATTGGCAAGAACACTTCTATGAAGTTTTGAATTAAATAGCCCAACGAATCTGGTTCCTTCTTACAAACTTTAACCTTCCATTTAACCCCCATAGGGAATGAATTAAAAAAAAAAACCTGAAACACGTGTTTACTTATTTATTGTTAAAAACATTCATGTGAAGTTTCGAATAAAATAGCCCAACTAATCTTATTTCCTCATACAAACTTTAACCCTCCATTTAACCCCCATAGGGAATGAATTTTCAAAAAACCTGAAATACGTGTTTATTTATTTATTGTTAAAACATTCATGTGAAGTTTCGAATAAAATAGCCCAACCAATCTTATTTCCCCATACAAACTTTAACCCTCCATTTAACCCCTTTAAAGGATGAATTTTCAAAAAACCTGAAACATGTGTTTACTTATTTATTATTAAAAACATTTCTGTGAAGTTTCGAATAAAATAGCCCAACTAATCTTATTTCCCCATACAAACTTTAACCCTCCATTTAACCCCCATAGGGAATGAATTTTCAAAAAACCTGAAATACGTGTTTACTTATTTATTGTCAAAAACATTCATGTGAAGTTTCGAATAAAATAGCCCAACTAATCTTATTTCCCCATACAAACTTTAACCCTCCATTTAACCCCTTTAAAGGATGAATTTTCAAAAAACCTGAAATACGTGTTTACTTATTTATTGTTAAAAACATTCATGTGAAGTTTCTAATAAAATAGCCCAACCAATCTTATTTCCCCATACAAACTTTAACCCTCCATTTAACCCCTTTAAGGGATGAATTTTCAAAAAACCTGAAACATGTGTTTACTTATTTATTATTAAAAACATTCTTGTGAAGTTTCGAATAAAATAGCCCAACTAATCTTATTTCCCCATACAAACTTTAACCCTCCATTTAACCCCCATAGGGAATGAATTTTCAAAAAACCTGAAATACGTGTTTACTTATTTATTATTAAAAACATTCCTGTGAAGTTTCGAATAAAATAGCCCAACTAATCTTATTTCCCTATACAAACTTTAACCCCCCATTTAACCCCTTTACGGGATGAATTTTCAAAAATCCGTTCTTAGTGCGCCTCTAGACATTATAAAGAATGTACATGCCAAGTTTGAACTCTCTAGGACCAGCGGTTTGGGCTGTGCGTTGATTTAAGTCAGTCAGTCAGTCAGTCAGTCAGTCAGTCAGTCAGTCAGTCAGTCAGTCAGTCAGTCAGTCAGGACATTGCCGTTTATATATATAGACAATATGTTATTACAAATATAAGTCATATTTCAATATTCTAAAGAAATGTATCCATTTTGAATAGTTTGCCATAACCTGAGATAGATGTATGCAGTGACAAGTCTGCACTGCTTTCGTGAGTTGTCAGTCAGTCAGACGTCAAAGCAATCCTTGTCACATATGGATCAAATATTCTTTATAAGTTATAACCAGAGGGCCTATTGTGAACCACGAACGATGTTTTGCCTCTCTCTTTCGCACTTGCAATGTCGAACGTAAGTGTGACAAAGAGGCAAAACTTCGTGCGTAGCTCGCAATATGCCCTCAGGGCCGCTAGAGTCTGGCTAACGAAAGCTGAGAATGAGTTTTTTACGGAACTTTTCATATGGCATCACAAGCTGAATTGTCAAACGTCATGTTCTGTCTTTCGTTCGACTTGACACCCATTGCTCGCTTTCCACAATTGCAACGTTTTAAGGTGTTTATGATGAAAAATACTATGAAAAGTAATGTTCGTAAGCTGCTGCGTACTATAATAAGTAAATATAAAGAAAAACAAGAGGAGAAAATCATCGCTTAAAAGGAAAAACATGAGTGTTCACACACGATATCGGTGTTCCTAGGTTAGTACGTAGTACCATTTTGATACTTACCTTTATTCAATAAATTTTCTTGTACTCATTATCGAATATACTATCGACTATAATAGATTTAAGTTTGTATTTATGTTAGGTTGATTTAAAATGGTCATTTGTTTTTTTTACCAGAAGGTCTGGGAGAGGTTGAAGGAGTTAACGCTGTCAAAAATACGGTAGAAAAGTTATGCGAGTTGGAGAAGAATGAAAAAAGTTCGCGAGTATAACTGCCTCAGATTGGAAATCAATGACTGACCATGTCATTCATGTGGAAGATAAGTACAGCGAAAGAAACAATGTCATAAAAACTGCATTAGATGAGTTTATTATGTGATTTTAATGTGTTATGGCACAAATAGTATGAATCATTAATATGAATCATTGTATGAGTTTTTTAAATCTGACTTTAATTATTCTGAATAAAAAATATAAATATTTCGTTTACTATTTATTAAAAATATACACACCGGCAGAATTATATTTTTTTAGTACAGATGGTGCATTTTTTAGGCTCTAGTGTGAGAAGTGGGTCATTTTAAGTCAGGTTCAAAACTTCGGAGGGCCATCTGTACTAAAAAACGTCGTACGAGACACGTGCAATAACGAAATTCGTAACTTGTGTCGATTTAAAACACTCCCTATCGGTCGTGTTTTAAAAAATCGCCACTCGTTTAGAATTTCACGTTTTTCGCACTTGTGTCGTAATGGACAATTTTATAGGTAGTTTTAATCATGATTACACCCATTCTGCGATGATACAATTTACAAATCGTTACTAATATTACCTATACCTATGTATAGACATATAATAGTGTTATATCCAAGTGTGAAAATCACTCTGTTTTTCGGCCATATTATGGTATAAAGACTATAATGATATGAAGAGCTGAAAAACATATCAAATTTTAAGCCAATCTGTTTAGTTATTTTCAAGTTATATCATAATAGGTTCGACACATTACCAAGCTATACCACAAAATAGGTACATGATATGTATGTAAAAAGTTAAAACTAACTTGGTGTTGTCGAATCTATGATATAACTTGAAAATAACTAAACAGATTTGCTTAAAATTTGATATGGGATCCATTTAATAACATGGGTCATCATTTAGAGTAGTACAATACCTACATCATATTGCATTGTGTCATGCAGACAAAGTTGCATAGAACAGCTACGTTATGTACATATACACGGTGGAATTTAATCGGTGAACAGGAACCCATTTTTCTAATTCAGTAATCGATGGCGGTCACGTTTATGTAGTACTTAAGTGGAACCAAGTTTTTTTTTAGCATAACAAATTTTTATGTTGAAATTAAACTTTAATTAATTGTCACCCTACTAATGGTTTTGTCTGAAAAGTTTAATACCTCTTTTCAAACTATCAGCCATGCATCGCTCTTATTTTACATAGGAATAGAGTCTATCGCAAAAATTAAAGCATGTGAGTGGTTATTGCTCATTTATGTTTTAAGTTTCTATGGCTAATAGTTTGAAAAGAGGTATTAAACTTTTCAGACTAAACCATTAGTAGGGTGACAATAAATTTTAATTTCAACATAAAAAAAAATATGCTAAAAACAAAACTTGGTTCCACTTAAGTACTACATAAACGTGACCACCATCGATTACTGAATTAGAAAAATGGGTTCCTGTTCACCGATTAAATTCCACCGTGTATATAATATATTAATTTGGATTGTAATAAATACAGGTAATTTAACAAAATAATTTTAAGTTTTAAATATATTACAAGTATCAAGACTGATTTTCGGGGTGCAACCCAGTGATACCATACTCTATATTTTATTAATTTGCCGCCATTTCTCATTCTCAGCTTTCGTTAGCCAGACTCTACCGCGAAATCCGAAATCATCAAATCGAAAGAACTTGTCACGGTCACTCTTATTATACCCTAATTGAAGTGACAGAGAAAGTTCCTTTGCAGCTGTTCAGCGGTAGGTGCCGAAGCTAGCTAGGAAAATACGTTTGCCATTTGGATCGCAAAAACTGCATTCAACGAACTAATTAATTACATAATGAAAAATTACAGTATTGAAAGTTATTCAGATAAAATGTTGGTGCTTAGTTACCATTGAAATAACAACTGCTAAGCAACGGGTGGCACCTTGGCTGCTGACGTATGTGATTGGCAGTGCGTGTAGATATTAATGACAACTGCTTAAATTTAAGTGCTTAGTTACCACTGACTTTGTAACCGTTATTGACATTGTGATTAAATAACCGTGTACGTGTTAAAGAAAAACTGGAATGTTAAGATATATGTGACGAACTGAAAGCGTATGTGAAAATGATAACTTAGATGTTCATATTTTTCTGACGATTTAAGTGTACATGACTTCTTGGACACCTTGCCCGCTCAGGTATATCTGCTGCTGACTGTACCTAGCAAGTTGCAAGCTTAAAATAAATTGTATTTTTATTTTTTAGATAGAGTTATTGTTACTTCCTGTAAGCAATTAGAAAGTTAAATAGGTAGTAAATCGGCAATCTTTGGTTGTTTATTTTTTTTCACTATGAAAAAACAATTTTTGGAATGTTCAATATGACCTCTTTCAAGTGATATCCGACTCGACCTTGAAATTGAAATTATGCCCCCTCTTATCGGGCATTATCCATAGCGAATAAAAATAAATAGGTACAATCAATTTCTAAAGCTTTAGTGGTTCTCGAGATATTTAAAAATGTGACAGACAGAAAAAATCGCACCATAAGGTCCCATTTGTACCTTTGCGGAACCCTCGAACTAAATATATTGTTACGCAGGTTTCTAGAAGTGATAATGGAGAAGTAAAAAATGTTCCGTCTTGTAAATATTTTTAGATAATAGGTGCCCCTGCTTCAAAACTATTGCTCTTGAGTGTGTTTTTGAATACCTATAGGTATGTAAACATTTAGTCATGGCAACAGCCAGTTTTTCTAAAAACGTTGAGCAAACCAGTGCCAGCTAAGCCCTACAAATCGAATACATTACCTACTACACACTATAACTAGCAACTCGTGATGATACTAATGATCATGACCTAAAACTTACTGGTCATCATTTATTAGCAATGTCAAAGACATGTAATCAAGCTGAAATCGTAATCATGCAGTGGTATTAATGTGCAGCATTAAGCATTGGTGTCGCCCGGGATACACGTATTTTAAAGCTCATTCGT
>JALPQI010007278.1:0-41012 GCA_025490895.1 Thaumatotibia leucotreta | reverse complement strand
CGGAAAGACGGATATGGCGAAACTATAAGGGTTCCGTTTTTGCCATTTTTATTTTCAATTACAAAGTTTACTGACCTTGCTTAGCCAAGTTGCCAATCGCTAGCGCTTGCTAGCGCATCGTAGTTTTCCCTCTCTGTCACTCCTTCATATTAGTGCGACAAAGAGGGAAAACTACGATGCGCTACCAAGCGCTAGCGATTGGCAACTTGGCTAAGCACCCTGATATGAAAGAATATTAAGTGTGCTACGTATATAAAGTCATTATTGCATGTTTTTCGTAGCATATTTAGGTGACGCGATATGAAGCAAAACTCAAAATAACGCAAGTTACACAAAAAGAGTACTTTCTGAAGTCTTGAATCTCTGACACTATAAGACCTACGGTAATGCATGAGAGGTCAACTTGTTGGAAATTTATTAATATTTAAACGCTAGGTGTATAAGACATGATATCAAAAAAATTAAGGTTTTTTTAATAAAAATCAGAAACTAAAAAATTACCGTAAATTTAACGGTTTTTTTCACGTATACTAAGTAGCTAGCACAACTTTTGTTTTGCTTGCAAAATGTGGTTTCATAGTGCCCTATGGAAACAACATACCAAAAATGCAGCGATACTACTTGATTTGCGAGCTTAGGGTAAAATGATGTAAAGTTTGACCGTACTATTAGTTTAGGTCATTATAATAATAATTTACCTAGACATTACAACTGGTTAATTGTTGAGATTTTTTAGTTAATTTATAAGAACAATTGTAGACTTATTTGAAAACCTAGGTAGGTACTTAATTAGAAACGAACCAAAAAAATTGGTAGCGTTCTTTTATTAAATTTCTTCAGTGAAACCTTTATAGGTAGGTACATTGGGTACTTGCCTGGTGATAAATATACAAAATTGAATAATATCGTTTTACATGCAAACAAAATTACGAGTATTCGTAGATAGTACGAGGTAAGTACTTAAATAGGCAAAAGTACCTAAACGTAGTAATGCGCTACATCATCATGACTTTCATGACTTATAAGTACCTACTCGTAAAGAGCAAGCCAGCAACCAGAAAGAGCATTTTTGAACGCCAAGAACTCCTAAAGGCCCAACTACACTCGGCAGTGTAGTTGGGCCTACCAAGCCAGCAACACTTTACTAGGAGTCATGGTGGACTGACGGATGGTACCACCACAAAACTACCACGAATTTCGAAATCCGCAAATTTCGAGGATTTCTAATGATGCCTACGTTGGAGTAACAGAGACAAATCCTCGAAATTAACGAATTTCGATTTTCGCGGTAGTAGGCAAGGTTTATAGGTACACACATATTCGATATTCGTTAGTCGAGGTATGTCGCGTAGGCCACATTTTGACGCGAGAATAAAGGTGTTCAATAGGTAAATCAGTTACCTAGCAAACTACAGAAAAAACAGTTTACCTATGATGCACAATACCTGCTGTTATCTTTTTATTTATTATTTTACTTTATTATTGTATTCTGTATGATACAGGATAAGAACTTTTTAAAACTAGGTACTTAAATACTTTGTCCTACAAAACTGTTTGTCTAGTTTTAGATGGAAAAGTGCGTCTCATAGAAATAAGCGATTCCTTTTTTTTGTAGGACCTACCTATTAATCATTTAGACATTTAACAGAAAATATGCTACTTTTCCCAAATCAGCCGACCTAACTTCTCGAAATAAGCAGTCAATGATGATAAAGCAGTATTCACATCCACACCGAAACAAAATCGATGAAATGGACGAGAAAATGTGTCACGAATAGTTCCACGGAAGCTCCGAGGCACGCGATCGTGCAGTTTCGCGACCTGTCGCGTATTCTCATTGCAGGTATGCGTCGAGTTCAAGGAAGGACCAAAGTCAGTAAGTACAGTCACTTCATCAGCCTATGATACTCCGCTGGACGTAGGCCTCTCCTATTAACTATGCGTATAGACGCATTAGGAGGTAAATGCCCATAGTCGCCACGCTGGGCAAGCGGATTGGCGATCGCAATAATGTGTCCAAAACGATGACGCTGCGGCCCATCATCCATCTTTTATCAAATAATGGTCAGTGACACTTCAATCCCTTAGTCGACTCTTACGACACCCACAGGAAGAGTTGGGGTGGTGACAAATGTATTCTTACTGTCGTCACCACACAGGCACGTAGTACAGATCGCCATCAGATATATCATGAGCCATGAGCGTCCTCTATTGCCGTGGCGTTAGATAGGGTCGTAATCGTGTGTTTATTCACTCACAGTGAATTTTCCATGTACCTTAATTCTACCTTCAGTATAAAACGCTGTTAGATTACTAATAAGTAGAGTCGCCATCAGATATATCGGAGCGGACACGGTGCTCAAAAATATCGAAACATGCACTCTAACCTATTCAATAGGCTCTGGTTCCCTTGCACCTTAGACTCGCCTGTGCGACTGGAATATTGCCCTTATTTGGTCGATACGATCAAGTCATTTGCTCGCTGCAATCCTTTCGGACTGGGATTTACTTTTAAACGGTTATGGCGGTAGGGTTCGCGTGCCTTTAGTGTACACCGTAGTCGCCTCTTTACATAATATGTATAATTTTTCACGGGTCGGCACGGTGGAACGATTTTGTGGGCTTGCATAGAACTAGACTAGGGATAATGGGGTCACATGGAAATTGTATGATCTTATATCTAGGTACATAATATAAAATTAGTTGAATAAAAAATAGTACATTACATCAGAAGCCGGGAAAATGAGGATTTCCGGCCAAGTTGGTATATACGGCAGAGCGAGTGTGCGAGCGAAGCCGGATAGGTAACGAGACCGGGAATCCGTTTTCACGCCGAGGTATGTATAGTGCTTTTCTCAAACACATAAAGAAATACAAAAAACATAATGATAATGTTGTCGAAATTTTAAATAAGTTACTTTGCAGGCCTAGGCCTGAAAAGTGTTATGAAATTCCATTTCCATCCCAGTGAGTTACTACGCCCTAAAAGCGATACTTCCGAGTCTATTTTAAGGAACATAAAGACAATATACCTACTTCATTGCATGTTTGAGAAAACATGATTTTTATCAAATAATCTATTTTACCAACTAGAATCATAACATGTGCTACTTTTAGAAGGAGTCTAACTGAGTTTAAACTGAAGTCATGTGTATTAACATTAACACTAGCCCACTAGATGACTGCGCCAGATAATGAAACAAATTACCTCGCGGAAACATTGCCTGATTACGTGATACCATCAAACCGCTATTTAGCTCGGTTTCTTCAAGCTAGATTTGCGGACTGCAGCCGTAATATGAGTTGCAAGGTAAAAGTTACGTTAGGTTTTACTCGATCATCATCATCATCGTCATCATCAGCCTATGATAGTCGCTGGACGTAGGCCTCTCCTATTAACTATGCGTATAGACGCATTAGGAGGTAAATGCCCATAATCGCCACGCTGGGCAAGCGGATTGGCGATCGCAGTAATGTGTCCACTATGATGACGCTGCTGCCCATCATCAATCTTTAATCAAATATTTCAAACACTTCAATCCCTTAATCGGCTCTTACGACACCCGCAGGAGGAGTTGGGGTGGTGACAAATATATTCTTTCTGCCGTCACCACACGGCCAACTACTCCGTTTTACTCGATACGTAAGGCATTTTGTCGCCCTCGCACTGACATATCAATTGGAGCGAGCACGATGGCCTACTTTACGTATCGAGTAAAACCTAATTTACCGATACTTGCAAAGTCATGGTACGGCTACTGAAGGCCTACCGTGAATGCCTCTCTGTTGCTCTTGACAATTGGCTATGTAAAGTTTTCTGAAGGTATGAATATTATGTTTCCATGATAGCCGTCGTCTTAAGGTTCAAGAAAATGCGGCTCTTTTATTTTTATTTCCTATAAATCATTAATAATCTTTTTGTAAGTGAGTGAGGTGACGTTAGTACAGTAGAAAAAAAGCCAGTAGCCAATTCTAACATAGGTGTTACCCCGAACAATATACCGATCGTTGTTCGCGATAGGCTTTCCATAGCAGTACCATGACTTTGCAAATAGACTTTACACTCGATACGTAAACAGCGTCACATCTGTCAGCTTATGGTACCGTTTGGAATTGACGTTTAACTTTCTATCCTTCTCACTCGTCAATGCCGTGCGAACGTGACGGATAGAAAGTAAGTTACGTATCAAGTTACGGCGTTAATCTCATGGTAGAGCTACAGGCCGTCGCGCTCGCTCCTATATAGGGCTGCCAACCGTCCCGCTATATGCGGGACGTCCCGTTTCTGGGGCTATAAAGTATGCGTCCCGCAATGGGTTCCCGCGGGACGCCGATTATCCCGCTTTTCAGGGAACACTAAACTGGAAATACTAAAATAATAATATGAATACGTAAATGAAAGCAATTTAAGATTGCATCATGTTAATTTGAATGTACAGTCACCACATGGGAATGTTGAGCCACTTGGCAATGGATGAAATTTGGTCGTGTAATATTATGGGTTCGGTATTTTTCGTTAGTAGGCACGATCGCGACATCACCGATGTTCCCCGATGATATGTCAGTCAAATACGAATCTTTGTTGCGTCAAAATTTCAGTGTGTCAAAACTAGTTGAAATAATAAAAATTTCTTCGACTACGAGAATTAAGGATTAGTCATCGGCCATTATTAGACGCTAGATGTCGTTGTTCCTAGAGGAAACTGGATAACGACAGTTCTTCATAGATTTGTCTAATATCGTTTAGTAATTTATTCGTATTTGCTTCAAATCGGAAGCCATGATTATCTGATATTAATAGGCGAGGTATTTTTTCCATTCATATTTATATAAATAGGCATATTAGCGAGCAATTTTAAATTATTTTTTCCATTGACAGAGACAAATGCTATTGCTGTCTTTATTATCATTCGTTACAGCTCAGTTGACGTTAGTTGAAAACTTATGTAATGTAACCTTTGTAGAAATATGGTAGGTAACCTTTAACAATCTACCCATAATCTGTCAGTAGTCATAAAAATGTATAATAGAAACTTGATAGTTTCTGACTGAAATTCTAACTTTGAAAAAATACCTGTCAATGACAGCCGTTAAAAGGAAAGTGAACGAAATTACCATCAGGGCTCTGAAGTTAGATTGACGGCCCCAGGTCTAAAGCGGATGTTATATTAACGTAACTATAGTAACGTCGGCTTCCGGAAAAATAGCGAACAATCATTGGTTAAACATTTATGATATTACGTAACCATGGTAATGTCACCTTCTGAAGAATACGCGAGCGGTCATTGGCTAACCGCTGCAACCCCCGCCCCATTGGTCAGCAGAGTTCGGCCGAAGTCGTGATACCAGCCTCATAAGAGTTCGGAACCCGATTTGTATTATTCGACCAAGTTGTGAACAGTGGCAAGTGGCTCAACAATCCCGTGTGGTGACTGTACCGCGACGTCTGCGACTATAGCCCGCGAGCACCGTGCACTGAACGTGTATAACTGCCAAAAGATGCGATGAAGAAGCGACGGGTGGATCTAAATTGAATCAATCTAAAACTTTACTTAGCTTTGCTTTTTAATGTTAATGTCATTCTTCCTGTCCCGCATTTAACAGCGAAGTCCCGCAATTTATTCGCGAATGTCCTGCATATCTGTGATTTTTGGTTGGCAGCCCTACTCCTATAGGTCCTTAAATATGTCAGTGCGAGCCCGATGGAATACATTACGTATCGAGTAAAACCTAATGTATCCTTTACTTTCCAACTCATGATAAGAAATAGTACCGTAAAATGGGGCTACTTTCAAATCGTGGGGCAACTTTGATGATTACAGCAAAACTTTGCATTTTTTTCTATAACTCATAATCTACTGAACGCAACAGTTTGATATTTTTACACTAGCAACACTGACAGTTCTGCCATCTTCCCACGCGGCGTACACTCAGCAGCTCTCACGGGTGCTTTGAAAAAAAATATTAACGCAGTGACTGAATATTTTATAAAATTTGTGGTATGGAAAACTTCTGTTCTGCAAGTGTGAGTATTGCAATTATCTTTTATTGACATAGCTTATGTAATTGTGTGTTTCTTTGGGGATCGAAACGTGATTGAGTCCTCCAGTGCCGACCGCCATTTTATTTTCTATGGCGGGAATTTTGAAATGGGGCTTCATTGACAGAAGGTGCGGGGCTACATTGATAGTTATCAAATTTACCCCATATCGTCTGCGATATATTGACCTGTTTTTAGTACCGTTATCAAACTAACCCCAAATGTTTTTCTTTTTAGATTCAAGATGGTGCGAACATATAAACCACGTCCGGGTAACCGGGCCTATCGGAACTATACGCAACAAGATTTAGAGGAAGCAGTGCAGGCTATATCGGATGGGGTCCTGAGCATCAATGCTGCTTCAATAAATAGTAGCTTCAATATAGTTTGATTTCAAATAGAGAACGATAAGATTACGAGTAGGTAGGTGCTTAAATGCCTGTTGCGAATTATGTTGTGTTGATCTCAATTACCCTTAACTAGCTCTATTAAAAATTGGTTAGATAGGTATTATACGAAGGAAAGTTACGTATGTTAAGTTTCTAATGTTATAGGTATTGTTCTGTTTGAGTCACTGGTTATAAAAATTACACATTTACTAGTATTGTTACTATATTTTATGAATATAGTTTATTTTAAGATATGTACCTTAAAAAAGTAAGACGGATCTCAATAATAACGTCAATTGACAGCAAATTGTTATTCTATGATACGAAAAAGACTTATAACATACAAATAAATGCTACTAATTACAGTTTTGTTTCATTTTTTCACTTAAATGGCAAAGGTACGCCTAATCAAATTTACCCCTGTCATCAATGTTACCCATTTGAACTTTTAAACAAACCTAATAACTTGAAAAGTAGTAGGTGGATATTTTTTTTTGTTTTTGCATTTTTATGCTGTTAGGGGATACTATCAAATATCGTTATAAAACTGTGGTCTATCAAAGTAACCCCTTTCCAAGTATAGAGTTGATAGCGCACTTTTTTTTTCTTTTCTCTATGATTATAAGCCAAAATTTTTTTTTCATCAAACCTAAAAAAACTTCGTGTGAAGCTGCTATTACGTGATTTTTTGCGTATTTATAGCATTAAAACTGACGAAGTTCTAAGCATTTCAATTTTAAAATTAATCAATCTGGCCCCATTTTACGGTAATTTAATTTTTTCTTTTTCATACAATATAAAAAACTTCAAAGGCGTTGAGCACCCCTTTGTATTTGAAATAAAAGTACGATACTTAGTGTATTTTAATCAACATTATAGATATAACAAAATAAGGGGGTCCCCATGGGAAAATGATTTTTTGAACGGTCTACAGTCGTAGCCCCTATTACAATGAACATACAGTTCATGAATGCCTACTCATTTATGTTTTTTTATAATTATGGTCTGGATCCTTGACCTTTAACCTTTTGGACGCCAACGACTGATATATTGGCACCGTAGGTTCACCGCCAAAGACCGATATACAAGTCTAGGACCATAGAGCAAATTAGATCTACACGCATGTGCGTTAAATTCAATTTCAGTTTTGATAAATATATTAATTCTAAATATTCGGTACCTATTTATGCTAAATTACTACTTTACAATTATTTAAGAATGGAAAACAAATGGCAGACAGTAAAATATTATTTAGCTAATAGGATAAAATAATAAAACAGACTTTTACTTACTTGAATTATATATATTAACAGATGTAATACAATATCACTTAAATAACCATTCAAAAAGAGATAACATTTTGTTAAATTGTTATTTTGCTTAATTTTATACATAATAATATGTGGAATGCTAACTGCGATTGTGATGTTGGCACATCTAATAAAGATTAAATTAAATTAGAGGTGTGCGCCACGCCGGCGCGGCGGCGCCGCGCCGCGGGACCCACGCCGCCGCCGCCGCCGAGGTTTTCAAAATTCACGCCGCGACAAAAATTTTGCGGAATAAAATCATTTAAATTACGCGCCACGCTGATCAAATTGACATTAAACAACAATATGCTTGCGAATATCGACAAGCGGTTCCCTCTGACCAAAAAGATTGTATGCGCAGCACTTCTGGATTGCAGATTTTCAGGCCTCAAGGAGGTTTATATTATACGTACCTACGAAAAAAACACACTACTCAGGCAGAATTGTTCCCAATTGTAGGTACCTTTTACAGGATTCCAATTCCAAGTTTACACATTCCCAGTACTACAGATTTACAACTTACAGAATCCCAATACTTTAATATTCCCATATTACAGTTTCCCATGTCTACAGATTTTCAATATTACTGATTCCTAACTCTACACATAGTACAGATTACCATGCCTACAAATTCCTATGTCGACAGATTCTATATTCTCTAGATTTCACGTCTACTGATTCCCAACCCAACTGTAATGCTTTTTTCAACACACTTGATCGTAAGTCGTAATTTAGGTTTTATTGAACCGCTTTTAGGCTTATAATCCTAGGTATTTGAATTGTGCGGTGTAGGTGGAGTAAATAATACCAACGTAGTCGGTTAAATACTGAACATTTATTTAGGGATAATAGGGTTTTTATAGTAGTAAATGCCACGTCATATCACATGCGTGACATTTACCTTATCGGAATGTTTACAGTGACGGGTGAGTGTTGGTTGTTTACACCAACTTACATATATGGAAGTAATCTGATATGCCGTTGTGATTAATTAAATATATTTTCTATTTTCTAAATGTCATGTGACGTCCCGTCACATTACACCTACACTACATCTTCCCTCTTTTTTTTTGAGACAAAAATTGGTTAAAATTTTTGGCTTATTTTATGTTCATACATATCTTAAGAGTTTAGTAATGAAACTTAATAATCTAATGGTTTTACAGATAAAGTGCATTAAACATTATGGTAATTATGTTTTAAACAATTTAATTGTTGCTTGGATTATATAACATTAAAAATAATAAACATATCTTACCGCTATGGTGCACTGTTTACATTAGGTTTTATGGCCGTCAATATCCGCTTGTATCCTTTGTTAAGGGCCCTACTAAATTTCGATATATTTTGTGGAATGCTGACGCTGCTGTAGTAGTTATGCGTAAAGGTTGTTTTATACAGGGTGGTCCAAACCTTGACGTCAAAAAATTTTTTTTAGATTCCTCACGTCATGGGCTGTCAGAATATACCCCATGTATGTTAGCCGATTTTTTGTAGTTATCGAGTTATGAATTTTTGAAATTTTTTTTCTTTCAGAAATTCTGGAGTGAAGAAATTAATTATTTAAAAAAAACTATTGGGTTTTTTTAATAGTTTATTTTTGTAAAAATATTACTACAAATAAAGCATTTACTGACAAAAAAAAATAACGTCCTCACTTTGATACAAGTAGGATAAAAAAATACCAAATTCAAAATTTTACGTTAAAATCGCATCAAAATAGCATTAAAGTACGTAAATAAAAAAAATAAAACATATCCCAAGGATTTTTGGTATTCTAAGGCCTGCCCTAGACCTGAAGCCTTCGTAAAAGCAAGAAAAAAGTGATACTTAATGATGAGGATTTTTCGGAGTAGTCGGTTAAATAAACTTAAAAAAAAGCTTCAAAATTTTTTATTTAAAAATAAACTAAAATTTCGTCTGTTTTGTTGTTCTTATCAATAAACAAAGACAGAAAATACCACAAAAACTCAATTTGTGTAGTTATTATACGAAATTTTTCTTTATTTTTAAATTAAAAATTTAGAAGGTTTTTTTAAGTTTATTTGACCGACTACTCCGAAAAATCCTCATCATTAAGTATCACTTTTTTCTTGCTTTTACGAAGGCTTAAGGTCTAGGGCAGGCTTTAAAATACCAAAAATCCTTGGGATAAGTTTTATTTTTTTTATTTACGTACATTAATGCTATTTTGATGCGTTTTTAACGTAAAATTTTGAATTCGGTATTTTTTTATCCTACTTGTATCAAAGTGAGGACGTTAATTTTTTTGTCAGTAAATGCTTTATTTGTAGTAATACTTTTACAAAAATAAACTATTAAAAAAACCGAATAATTTTTTTTTATAAAAAAATTTCTTCACTCCAGAATTTTCAAAGAAAAAAAATTTCAAAAATTCATAACTCGAAAACTACAAAAAATCGGCTAACATACATGGGGTATATTCTGATAGCCCATGACGTGAGGAATCTAAAAAAAATTTTTTGACGTCAAGGTTTGGACCACCCTTTATATTTGGAAACTTTTGTTTTTGGCATTTATCGCAGTGTTTAACAAATCATTATCCATTCCTGGCCAATAATAGTATCTCTTTATGTTATTTGTCATTCTTTGAATGCCGGCATGGCCACTTGTGTGTAATAAATGGAAGTCGTTTAATGTTACTCGTTGGTCATCCTTATTAATTATTCTTTTGACACCTTTAATTATACATAATCGGGGTTCGGACCCGGTATTGCATTTATGCATATATTGTGCTAGCTCTTTAATAATAAATTCGGTGTCTTTATTATATATTATGCATATTTCTTTTATATTTTGTCCCTTGCAAAATGGTCCTAATTCCCTCACGAGGAAAGCTCGGTCCGGCCGTGATTGAAAATTAAGTCCGAGACATAATGTTTGTAAGGATGACGAGTATACAATTTTTTTATTTCTTCTTGTAGCTTCCTTAACTGTTCAAACTCGGTCATCATAATTTGCACTATTAATATATGGTTATGGATTATTCAATAAAGTCATGATAATTATTTAAACAGTACCGTTATGTTCCTCTTGGTTGTTGAACTGTTGAGTAGCTGCTGCTGCTGCTGGTGATGGTGGTGGTGGTGGCTTATAGAACCTTCGGCTTACGCATGACTACTGCTGTCGCCTGCCGCTCGATCTTCTTTGTTACACATTTATGATTTTTTTTTCCATATCATGTTGGTGATGTAGATGAGTGAGGAGTGGTTGGTAGAGAAGTCGGCTTGCGTTGTCTGCGCACTTTTTCCGGCTCCGTTTTGTGCTATGATTATTTCTTCTGGTTTGTTGTCGCTTTTTGTAGATTGTTGACTGCCCATTGTTCCGTATGCGGCGGATAAAATTTCGTATGTGCGAATCGCGACGCGTTTTAAGTGGCTCGGAACCAGTCAGTACCAGGACTGTTGAAAAGCAGTACCACTGGCAAGGTCGCCATGAATTGTGCGGTGTAGGTGGAGTAAATAATACCAACGTAGTCGGTTAAATACTGAACATTTATTTAGGGATAATAGGGTTTTTATAGTAGTAAATGCCACGTCATATCACATGCGTGACATTTACCTTATCGGAATGTTTACAGTGACGGGTGAGTGTTGGTTATTTACACCAACTTACATATATGGAAGTAATCTGATATGCCTTTGTGATTAATTAAATATATTTACTATTTTCTAAATGTCATATGACGTCCCGTCACATTACACCTACACTACATATTATTAGCTTTGTTTTTTTTCATTATATTATATTCTTCACATAGTCGATCCCACAGTGTCTGAAGACAAAAGTCTTCAATGATTGCGTCCTACCCGTCATGACGTACGGAGTCGAAACGTGGACACTGACGGTACGGCTGGGCCACAAGTTCATGATCGCTCCGTGAGCTATGGGAAGGGCTATTTATGCTCAGCGTCTCTTTGCGAGATCGAATCGGAAATGAGGTTATCCGGCAGAGAACCAAAGTGTTCGACATAGCCCACCGTATTAGCAAGCTGAAGTGGCAGTGGGCTGGCCATATCAGCCGTAGAACCGACAACTGTTGGGGTAAACGAGTTCTTGAGTGGAGACCGGGTCTCGGCAAGCGTAGTGTAGGACACCCTCAGGCAAGGCGAGTAACGATTTACGCAGGATGGCTGTCAAGAGCTGGATGCGAGCAGCCAAAGATCAAAAACGGTGGCGTGAAATTCGGGAGGCCTCTGTCCAGCAGTGGACTGCGATAGGCTGATGATGAAGATGGGTGTTTTTTTCATTATCTACGTTAGGCCGCCATAGGAGGTTTACTAATTTAATTGTCTGCCATAGCGTCAAACAAAGCAAAACATACCGACATGCGCGATGCAAAAATAGAAAAGATATGAAAAAAAAAATTTTTTTTCGCGTGTATTATACACCGATGTTTGATTAGCAGTGTGGGCGATGATGGTACTATAAAGAGGTTGTAAAGCTGGGTAACTGTAGTATTTGAAATCTGCAGTACCTATTGGGAATTCGTAGTATTGGGAACCTATAGTGTTGGGTATTGTAGATTCGAAATCCGTTTTATTGGTTATTGGGAATGTGTATAATCGGGAATGCATAGTATTGACAATATCTGTAGTATTAACTCTTATCTTTGGTATTAGGAATCTGTACAATTGGGAAAGTGTAGTATTGGGAATCTGTAGATGTGTAGACAAAATGTCACGACTCGACCCAGTGCGAGTTAATAAAATAATTTTCGTACACGATAATTATGACAATTGCCGCATAAAATCCAATCTATAACTTTGTTTCGAGTTTATTTTTTAGTAATAAACTTGTCCTCAACTATATCTAGGTTTTTAATACCTTCTTATCCATACGAACGTTCAGGTTCGCGTATTATAAAGTTACATTTTACAATTTTGCTGTTTGCCTCTCTAACGCACGCACATATTGGCTAGAAAGAGAGGCAAACAGCAAAATTGTAAATTGTAACTTTATAAAACGCAATCCAGGTGAACAATGTGGCCTTGACGCCGGCGTGGCGGCGCCACGCCGGCAAAATTTTGCGGCGCGCCGCCGCCGGCGATTTCTATGCCGGCGCACACCTCTAAATTAAATAAGCTTAATAATATACAATATTTGCACGATCTATAACATAAAAAAGGTGTCATACAGAATTATTCAATACATATGAGAACCAGTCTCAATAGGTGTCTCAACATTCTTCATCTTTTGAGCGGGTACCTAATGCATATTTCATTAAAAAATGCCTTATTTACTTCATACTGGGATTATCGTTCACCGATACGTGGTTTAAAATCTCTGAACTCTTCAGAAAACAACATAGAGCGAATTCTAAGTTGTAGCTTTTATGAAATAGGCTTTAGTCTTAGAAAACGCAAATAATACTCGACATTATACTTATCTAATCAACACGTGACAATAATTGAAGAGTCCACGGAAAGAACATATCGAGTCAATTCAAATTTCATAAGCAAACACAACATTACTTAAAAAAAAAGGTGAATATTTACCCTGAATTTTATACGGACTAGGTGTATTCTTTCCGTGAACCAAGTGGTTTAACACGTTCGCCTCCGGTACTGGTGTACTAAGCGCTAGTAAGTGCCTATTAAAATAATATCATTAACTTCTTATGCCAGTGACACGCATGTGTGACCGAATAGATTGTACTCTTATGCCTACGACACGACAGCTGTGTCAAAAACATTTGAATTTTTACGCCGTGACTTAGGAGTAAGAACTTGGTTGATACTTGTGGCATAGAAATAAGAGCTTTTTGATCATATATGTGTGTCAATGGCATAGAAGTAAGATTTTTTGATCACAGACGTTGTGTCACTGAGGCCAAAGGTGTTAAGTGCTTAGCGCGACTTGTCAGATTTGATGAACTTGTCGAGCTCAGCGTCGCTGGTCGGGTCCACCTGGGACAGCTGACGGAAGCTCTCATCATCTACGAAGCAGATCTCGTGGCCATCTGGAAGTTTAATTGTATTTTAGCGTTAGGAACATTCAGATTTGTAGACGTCGGGTCTCGTTTGGCCGCTGAAGGGGAAGTTTTTACAACATCCTTAATGAGACTGAGGACCTGTGTGGATGGTATACAGCCCCGAATAAAATTGATCTGTCAGATAAATGTTAGCTGTCCTTTTCTTTTATAGATATAACTGGGAAAAATGATAGTAATAAATTATCTGACGGATATATTTATAAAATGATTGTGAAACTGGCCGTCAGTGTCAGATATAAGGGGAAACTGGAATGATTTGCTACCTCCAATGCCTCCGACGAGTCCTTCTCGGGGATGTCGAGATAAGAGGGTGATCTTATCGTTGGTTCTTACTGTCGATCAGTTCCTGCTCCTCAAATTTGGTCTTAACTTACTCACAAATGTTCGTGCGCCACTGTATAGTATTCAGTATCAATTTTCTCAGGTAGAATAATAACGCGCGCGGTAGCCTACCCAGGGGTGTCGAGAGAGATGAGTGAGGTGAGATTCTTCTTGTTTGCAGCCTGGATTTTGCTGTAGATGATTTGGTACCCGTCGAAGGGAAAGTCGAAAGTTTTCACCATTTGATAGTAATGTTCTAAAAAGTGCAATTTTCTTATTAACTGGGTCAGCTAAGATGATAACGCGCGCGGCAGTCTTTCCAGGGGTGTCAAGAGAGATAAGCGGGGTGAGAATCCGTTGGCAGTCTGGATTATGCTCGATGATTGGCTGCCCGTCGAAGGGACAGTCGAAAGTTTTCACCACTCTATAGTAATGTTATAGAAAATTCAATTTTCTAATTACCTGGGTCAGCTAAGATGATAACGCGCGCGGCAGTCTTCCCAGGGGTATCGAGAGAGATGAGTGGGGTGAGAATCTACTCGTTTGCAGCCTGGATTTTGCTGTAGATGATTGGGTGCCCGTCGAAGGGAAAGTCGAAAGTTTTCACCACTCCGTAGTAATGTTCTAGAAAATGCCATTTTCTTATTACCTGGGTCAGCAAGGATGATAACGCGAACAGTAGCCTTCCCAGGGGTGTTGAGGGAGATGAGCGGGGTGAGAATCTTCTCGTTGGCAGCCTGGATTTTGCTGTTGATAATTGGCTGCCCGTTGAAGGTACAGGTGAAAGTTTTCACCATTCGATAGTCATTTTCTTATTACCTGGGTCAGCTAAGATGATAACGCGCGCGGCAGTCTTCCCAGGGGTGTCGAGAGAGATGAGTGGGGTGAGAATCTACTCGTTTGCAGCCTGGATTTTGCTGTTGATAATTGGGTGCCCGTCGAAGGGAAAGTCGAAAGTTTTCACCACTTGATAGTAATGTTCTAGAAAATTCCATTTTCTAATTATCTGGGTCAGCAAGAATGATAACGCGAACAGTAGCCTTCCCAGGGGGTCGAGAGAGATGAGTGGGGTGAGAATCTACTCGTTTGCAGCCTGGATTTTGCTGTTAATAATTGGCTGCCCGTTGAAAGTACAGGTGAAAGTTTTCACCATTTGATAGTCATTTTCTTATTACCTGGGTCAGCTAGGATGATAAGTGATAACGCGAACAGTAGCCTTCCCAGGGGTGTCGAGAGAGATGAGCGGGGTGAGAATCTTCTCGTTGGCAGCCTGGATTTTGCTGTAGATGATTGGGTACCCATCGAAGAGACAGTAGAAAGTTTTCACCACTCTATAGTAACGTTCTAGAAAATTCCATTTTCTAATTACCTGGGCCAGCTAAGATGATTACGCGCACGGCGGCCTTTCCAGGGGTGTCCAAAGAGATAAGGGGGGTGTGATTGGGTACCAGACGAAGAGAAAGTCGAAAGTTATCACCACTCTATAGTAATGTTCTAGAAAAATCCATTTTCAAATTACCTGGGTCAGCTAGGATGATAACGCGCACGGTAGCCTTCCCAGGGGTGTCGAGAGAGATGAGCGGGGTGAGAATCTTCTCGTTGGTAGCCTGGATTTTGCTGTCGATGATTGGCTGCTCGTTGAAGGGCTAGTTGAACTTGAATGTCCACACCACTCCTACAGTCATTTTCTAGAAACTTCCATTTCCTTATTACCTGAGTTAGCTAAGATGAGAACGCGCACGGTAGCCTTCCCAGGGGTGTCGAGATTCGAGAGAGATGAGGGGAGTGAAAATCTTCTCGTTTGCAGCCTGGATTTTGCTGTAGAATTGTAGATGATTGGGTACCCGTCGAAGGAAAAGTTTTCACCACTGATAGTAATGTTCTAGAAAATTCCATTTTCTAATTACCTGGGTCAGCTAGGATGATAACGCGAACGGTAGCCTTCCCAGGGGTGTCGAGAGAGATGAGCGGGGTGAGAATCTTCTCGTTGGCAGCCTGGATTTTGCTGTCGATGATTGGCTGCTCGTCGAAGGGGCAAGCGAACGCGATACGACCGTACGCCTTCGCGCGGTTTATAGGTTCCGCTGTAAAACAAATTGGACTATGAATTATGCTCGTTTTTCGTTTCGTTGATACAAAGTCTTGGATTTTTTTTGTTGATACAGATTTTTTTTTTTGGTTTTAAAATTAACCACTATTTTGTTGAGAGCGAAGCAATTAATAAACAACTCTGTAAACTTCATTACCTACAAATGAATTATACTGAGATAGACTGGAGCATGGATAGGTGGATAATGATAAAATAACCGTTAAAGCTGCTTACGTTACTTACAAAAACGACAAGCTCAATGGATTGCCATAGGTAAAGGGTTTAAAGAATAAAATGGTATTATGCTATAAATCGACGCTATACATTGGATATATTCTTTGGTATCAACAGTGCACTGTGTAACAAAGTTTTTTTCACACAAATAATAGTTTTTATTCCTCCTTTTCTGAAAGTTAAGTTTTCATGGGTATGTAAGCGGGTAGAAAATTGCTTTTCCTCCCCTAGGGTGGAAAGTATTTATTGAACTAAGTAAAAAGCTAAAATTCTCTATAGGTAGAGTTAATGGCCAGTAGATAAAACCTAGCAAAATCCACATAGGGTGCACACCACTACTTAATGACACCTATACCAGTCTCTTTCTATTGTATGAAAAAGTTTAGTCAACTGACAAGTGCAGTAGCAGTAGATAAGAAAACATATTTTCTGAACCGTACTTCTTTTTTAATTTCCTCAAAGTCTGAATGAAAAGTAGAGTGCTTACCATGGGGAAAGAAACGAATCCATTAAACCATCGAACCTTTCGAAAAAATATCTCAGGTTAAATGAGTTCGTTTCCGCCCTTGGTTAACAATCTACTATTTTTCCCTTAAATAATAAGTTTCAAAAACAACTCTTGACATATGCGGCCGGTTCATCTTTGAAATAGGTATAAATGTATGCCAGACCTTGTTTTCTGAAATAGACGAGAATACAAAACACGCTTTAGAAGTGTCTAATATTACCTGCATATTTTATTTTGATTTTGACATCAAAAAATATAGGAACACTAAATTAATTGTATGGAAAATAGACTTTTCACAAAATTCTCCATACAAAACGCTAATTTCATAGGTCATCGTTTGACTCTGCCTAAAACATCAAGCGAGTTTCGCAGATACGAGATACGCTATTCTTAAAAGGCAAATTACCAATTTCGACAAGCTCTAGCTTAGCTTGGTCTTCACTGAAGCCCACGACAACGGATTTGTCCTTCTTGTCGAAGATTTTGAGCGTCAGCAGCCCGTTCCAGTAGGCGATGGACCTCGCCAGGTTAGAGCAGGCTAGGGAGACCTTGAGCACTGGGTCTGAAAAGAGAAAGCAAATAACCCCCTTATTACGCAAAAGAGTGATTTGGCCCATCTTTCCGGGTGCATACGGCAGTGGATCCCACACGATGGCCAACGGAGCAGAGGCAAACAGAAAAGGAGATGGCGGGACGACTTGGACGCATTCTGCGGTGAATGGTGGGAACTTGCCAACAACAGGACGGAATGGAAAACAAGAGGTGAGGCCTTTGCCCAGCAGTGAGACACACAATAGCAGGCTATTAAAAAAAAATACGCAAATAACCTAGTTACATAAATGTCTTTTAACATAGCAAGCCTCTAAATATTGTTTGTCCCTTTACCTGTCATAGACATATTGATAAGACCGAAAGGGACAAACAATACTTAGCGGCTTGCTAAGTTAAGAGACGTTTATAAGAATAAGAATAATTTATTACCAAAAAGATTAATAATAAGGGGGTAAGACTTCAGTAAAGCGTGTCAAAAACGTTTGTTCGCAAAAACTTCTTCATAAACGAAGTGAATCGAAATACGAAAGTGATACCTTTCACTTTTTTTATTGAATAGTTTTTATTTTATTCTGAATCGTGAGCTCTTTCTACTCTTATAGAAGAAAAAAGTGTCCTAATTTTTTTTTTTCTATTTTGTTACCATTTTTGCTGCAAGACGGAACCGAGCGGAAATCTTTTGCCTATTTGAATCGAAGGAACTCGTGATTCTGAATAGGAAAACCGTAAAAATGGGGTACCATTTTTGCGAAAATGGCCCTGAAGTTACATGAAACTTGGCATGAGTAACTAGAGCCACGGAATAATAAAAACAGTGGAAATGGCATAAGCCTAATAGTTTTTATTTTATTCTGAATCGTGAGCTCTTTCTACTCTTATAGAAGAAAAAAGTGTCCTAATTTTTTTTTTCTATTTTGTTACCATTTTTGCTGCAAGACGGAACCGAGCGGAAATCTTTTGCCTATTTGAATCGAAGGAACTCGTGATTCTGAATAGGAAAACCGTAAAAATGGGGTACCATTTTTGCGAAAATGGCCCTGAAGTTACATGAAACTTGGCATGAGTAACTAGAGCCACGGAATAATAAAAACAGTGGAAATGGCATAAGCCTAGACTACTATCGGAGCCGATGTTTTTTCTGTTCTGTGACTAGAGCAGCACAATAGAATGTAATCTATAGATTCCTAAACGCCAACAATTCAAGAATGACTTAGGTATTCGACATGCACGGAAAGTTTTCTCATTTATTATCGGGATATCTGCATGAATGGCAACTTGAACGGTAAACAAAATCATCAACGCGTTGCCAATTTTAGCACTATGACAAACGACAGACACTTATCTTTCAATGTTTCACGGGCATACATCATGAATCTTTATTATTTATTTACACAATACTTATTTTGTTGTTTAACTTAGGTCTCATAAGGATTAATTCCTACAACTCCACAGACACCGCACAAAATGTTCGATTCAACATATTTTTTAATAAAATTACATGCTAGCTCTTTACCGATTTCTTCCTTCTATTTTATTTTTAAAGTATCTAACATATATGTATTAAAGGTAAATAGGTGATTAGCTAATAGCTTGCTGATAAGCCTACAGCAAATTCCGAAGACGATATTGTCCGTAAAACAGCCTACACCTGTTTTTCGTGGTGTCGATATTAGTTTTTCCTTTAGTTTTTATATTTTTACTATCTAATCAATGTATGGAGTTTTAAAAAATTACGACGCGAATTTTGGCTACTTCCATTTCCAGTTAGCGAAAACAAGGAGAAAATTGGCATTTAAACAATTTTATAATAAGGTGTCATAAAAATAATTCACACCTTTAGGTAGGTACTATGTCAAAGTACTTCACTGCATAAAGAGTAACGTTGAAAATCTACCTACAACAATAATTAGTTACCCAGACTGCACTTGTATTCCAATTTATCTAGGTCCTAGATTCTAGATATCATTGTATTGCCTTCCTAAGTCAGCTGAGTGCTTATCACTGTCTAACAGCGTGACAAAACTCATGTACACTTGATACAATCTTTTATCATCGCTTATCAAGCGTGAAGATGGTTTCAGTAGCAATTATTATGATGAAATTATGGGAAATTGAAATGATTTAAGGGAAAAAATTGCACACAATTTAAATGCACGCCAAAAAGTAATACTAGTCTACACAAAACGAGCCTTATCGCAATAAAATTGCAGCGCAAAGCTATTGAGCGCGTGGGAGCGACGAATCACGTTTTGTGTAACGAACGAATTTCGTAGAGTGGGGGATACAATGAGCGAATGCTTTTTTGGTCTAAATGCACCTCAAGAGTGTAATTTTAATGTAAACGTAATTCAGTAGGTACCAATACCAAGTCTAGCATAATCAATGTTGTTGCCTAATATTGTCCTTTCATTTCGGTAATAATCGCGGGACGAAAATTACGAATCCGAGCGGTTAAAACGCTCCTCGTAGAATCACCCGGGACAAATTTCATCCTCGGCATAACGACCGATTTGGCCTGTTCCGAGACTTCCGAGCAAGGCAAGCTCACGCTTATCGAAATGCTTCGCGCGGCTGTTTTCATGTCAGTTCATATGCTGTGTGTACAGGCATAAAGAATATGAATAAATTGTCATGGTTTGGACTGTAAATAATGAACATTTCATGGTAATATTAACAATACGTTTTTATAGTTCACCTACAAAATAATCTGTGTAGTGTGAGATTATTTTTCAAGATTCTATTTCAACTATTTATAATGCTCCAGCACAAGGGACGACAAAAATCGCGAGATTTTCTAGAGATAAAACTATATTTGCCTGTGATGATACCTAAATGTCTAAATATCTAAACCGTTGTTACAAATAGTCAATTTAGTTAATCAGTTTTGCTAATGTTTTTTTATTTTATCCTAGTCCTACCTGTAGTACTTATCACACCAATCACATCACATCAAACAAAGTAAAATTATATTAAATTAGAACAGAGCTGCGTTAGTTTCGTCTTGTAAAAATTTCCAACAAACTAAAATCAACTTTATTGCATGCCAAGTAGGTGAAAATTGCAATGATTAATTTTGGATATTTCTCTTGTATAGATGGACCTTATGAGGTCATAAATAATAATCAAACACTAATTTATTCCCTTCTAATATTATAAATGCACAAGTAAATCTGTCGATTATATATTATCCCGAAAACGGATTCTCATGAAATTTGGTATGGGAATATTTTAAGTCCTGGGAAAGCATAATGTGTATCCCAGAAATCTTGGTTAGTTGGCCCAGAAAAGCATTAAACCAATTCTACATAGGCGAAGTCGCAGGTAATAGCATAGTTAAATTAAAAAAAAAACATGTATCTTGCCTAGTCATGCTTCATAGCAGTATTACTCACTAAGAACAATATCACTCACAAAGATTACAAAAATATATACCTTTGCCAGCAGGCTCCGGCTTGTCAACAATGAAGAATTTGTATCCACCAGGTGCCTCCAAATATTTCAGCCCATTCTGTTGCTTCACCGGCCAGTTGTTAGCGGCAGCTCTCTGCAAACTCTCGCTAGACTGCACGGTGAGCCCAATGAAATCATTGCCAGTCTCGTAGTGTGTGATACCGTAGTTGTATGTGAGTTCCACCACAAAGTGGGTGTCTTCTGGGCCGTAGCCGACCATGGTTTTGCTCCATCTGTTTGCGTATGGTCTGCAAAATTAAGTTTCATGAGAACTTTGTCAGTTCATAAGATTTTTTTTATCAGGATAGTTATTCATAATCATACATATTTATAATCATACAATTTATCATCATCATATATTATGGCAACAGAACAAGAAAGATAACTAATCGAAATTTATTACAAAAATAATTATTAGGTTACTATTGGTGTTTGGCCAACTGTACTTGTTTAGGTACAATAAAATTGACCCTGAGCCTGACAATGGTACCTATTTCAGGCAAAGTAAAATTATTTGTATGTTATCCCATATTATTCTTGCCTATTTTTATCTAGTCTAAAAGTAATACCTTAAAAAATAATAGAGATCTACTTATTAATAATACAGTATGTTATCATTCAATGCAATCTGAATAAAATGTAAGATAATTTATCTAGAATCTTGATTTCAAATGATAAAGGACAGACTTTAGATTGTTCAAAGTTCACAATCAATTTATATCTTGTGTCTAGGTGTAAAACAATAGATTTTAAACACAAAACTTCTACATTTTGTTAGTTAAGAGGTTAGATATCAAATTCTATACTAAGTATGTATTGGTTAATTAAGTTAAGTAAGTAAGTAAACAATTTTAATTAATGGCTTACCCATTACATGCCGCTTCACACCCTTCACTGAATTCCTCATGGCGTAGTACCTAAAAAGGCCACAGTTAATTACAGTTTTAATATAATAGGCAGGTTTTATGGCTAACACTAATGATCCTCAAGTGACTAAGCACCATGCAACAAAAATTTAACTGTGTTCCTAATAGTGATCAAAATTTTATTTATCAAATTTTTTTCCATTAAGCAATTTTTTCCGTATTTTTTCTAAGAAAACCAAAGGAAGTTTTTGAGCTTGAAACCAATGCAAATTAGATCTAATTTTTACTTTTACCAGGAAAATGAGAATTCATATCCGCCTGCCGCCCGGACTATAAGAAATGCCAGTTAATTTTGAATTAATAGTGTAGGAAATAGAATAGGATTTCATTTGTTTGAGGAGACCTTTTAATAGGCCTCTGGGTGGCAGGAAGATAAGGAAAAGTAAATTGAAATAGATGGAAGGACAGTGATAATAATTATTTCAGTAAAAAAGGGAAAAAAAAAATCATAATTATATGCCCGAAAAAAGAACCTATGATTTTTCGGACATTTGCAATGCTAGTTTTTAACAAGGTTTAAGCATTGCTTCTTATAAAATTTGGCAAAAAGAGCAAGTTGCAGCAGTTTAAGGTCAGAATATTTAGTTCATTATAAAGAAAAAGTTTAGTTATTAGTTCCGTCGCTTTATGACCGGTTCTCGGAGAATATTTAGTTCATTATACAGAAAAAGTTTAGTTATTAGTTCCGTCGCTTTATGACCGGTTCTCGGTTGTTAACTCCGACCTTGGTGTTTGTTCACAATTACATAGAAGTTAAACGTAAGTACAACGAGGATAAGTCATCTACCTGTGCACGAGTTTACTAAGATAAAAGATTTTCTTAAACAGTTTACCTTCATTCCCAATATGTCTCGGTAGAATTTAGCTGTGGCTGTCCGGTCCGCCACTTTGAACACGAAATGCAACGCACGACCGCTTACCATTTTGTTTCGTTTAGTCTTACACTTAGTAAAATATCTAATGAGAATTTGTTAAATGTTTCACGTAAAATCGTGAATAATATTATTTATCACAGAGAAATCCCGTTACGTCCACTGTACGCGGAGTATGACAACCAAATGACAGTGACGTGACAATCTGACAATGACAATAACAAGTTGACAAGTTGAAAAATTAAACTTGACATTGACAAGAGAGGACGGAGGACGTGTTTGTTCAATGCGCGACCCAACAATGTACGGACCAACAATTGTCGAACAGCTTTTAGCCGATTTCAAAAATGGAGTAGATTCTTAATTCCATTGTTTTTTTTCTTTTTTGTGTGAACCGGTATATATATTTTATCATGGGTCACCCCGAGATGGTTCTGTTGGCTCCTAGTCGGGGTCTGATGATGGGATCTCGTAAAAATCGCTTGAAATAGGTTCTTATATTTTTTAATTTGGCGATTTTATAGTAATTTTCTGATTGCTGGGTTAAGCATTGTGATATTCATGGCTCCGTACAAATGTTCCGAATATATTTTGAATCAGTAGGTTATTTTATTACTTACCTCTGTACCTACCTAATCCTAATGCTGTGTAGATCATTACTTACCTCTCCGAAACCACTGGTGGAAATAATAGAATAGGGGCAAACAAATTTACGAGTAGTCTTATTAGTAGGCACCTAAGCTCCTACAGTGACCTACGGACTACGAATGCCCTCAAATCCAAGAGTGTGATAATGTCATGTGCATGGTGCGCGATACATAATATTCTGAAACACGGGACTGTAGCATTATCACACATCGTAGACAGCTGGAACCTGAAGCCGTACCATGAGTTGGCAAATGGCAAGTTGGCAATAGGTTTGATTCGATACTTAAATCAGTCTTTTGCGCTCGCGTCATCCATCCATATGAGTAGGTACTAACTCATATATGTTACAAATGATCTGCGACCACATAATCAAATGATGAATATATTTGATTGTGGGTTTTATGTTTTCTCTTCAGTTTCCGCCTTAGTAGGAGTACATATGACCGTGAGAACTGTTTTGTGGGATTTTATTTTTATGTCACTATATTTTTGCCGTGTGGTGACGGCAGTAAGAATACATTTGTCACCACCCCAACTCCTCCTGCCGGGGTCGTAAGAGTCGACTAAGGGATTGATGTGTCACTGATCATTTTACAAGATTGATGATGGACAGCAGCGTCATCATAGTGGACACATTACTGAGATCGCCAATCCGCTTGCCCAGCGTGGCGATTATGGGCATTTACCTCCTAATGCGTCTATACGCATAGTTAATAGGAGATGCCTACGTCCAGCAGTGGACTAACATAGGCTGATGATGATGATATTTTTATGTTAGTAAATAATTAAAAATAATATTTGCATGACAGCTTAATTTGGACCTTACTATACCTACAGTCATAAATAACCTGATATCATTGAATCTCTGCACATTACAGAGTTTATTGTCGCCCCAGTAGCTGCACCATGAGTTGGGAAGTAACGTTTACGTTTACTCGATACGTAAAGTACCTGGGTAAATCAACTTTTTTCTGTCTGTTATTGCCATGGTTACGGTCACCTAAGTCACGCTGGTTTTATGTAAAATTGTGCTACTTCATTTATGCAAACATGCATATAGTCCATGTTTGTAGATGGATCAAAGAAAGGGTTTATTAACACCAGAAAAATGCATGTTTGCATAGTTTAATTATCATAATTATGCATAAAACCAGCGTGACTCAGGCGACCGTAACTATGGTAATAACAGACAGAAAAAATGTGATTCACCCACCTAAACCATCACGTTCACTCCAATACATTATTGCGAGCGTGTTAGACTGCTTTATTTATCGCATAAACGCTTAAAGGTGGTACGAATATTGATGTGTCTAGAAACTTACTTCCCATTTAGAAGTAATTTACTTAAATATATAAGGGTGGGAAAGGTTAGTAGAAGGGTACTAGTAGTAGGATACTAAATGTGTAATTACCCTAAAACAATTTAATAATCAAAATCCAATATTCAATCATCCACATAAAAACTACATATAATTTCATACAGAAATACGGTTAATATATTTTCCCCTAAATCTAAACTACATTTTTAATTTCGTGGGTAATATTTTTTTTACATTTTCCATTTCAATAAATATAATCTTACATAAATTTCATGCATATAGATACGTTACGATCTCTATAGTTTCACCTACAATCTGTAAATATTTATTTTGATCTCGTTAATTCAGTTTAAACATTATCAGGTATTCCGTTCATTCAGGATATGATTCGGCCGAGGACATCACATGTCCGCTCTTCTAGTTCAATGCAATGGTAAACATGGCATCAAGGATTACAACGTTGAACAGATAAAGGTACAACTAGGAAAAAACAAAAACAACGCTTTTAGCAGCCATCGACGATTAACTAACAGGCTACAGCTGTCGAGTACAAACCTTTAAACGCTTATCTAGAATAAAAAGGGAGTTTGTAACAAGATATTTTCATTTCATGGAGGCTTAGGCATTTTTAACGGCCTTTTTAAGCCTACGCATGCCTAGAGCCGAAATAAGGTGGTCTTGCGCCGACCTAGATGTCATTAATCGCAATCATTCGCCTTCGTAATATGAAATGAAATACCTTTGAAAGTAACTCCTACACGTATCTTAATGTCAAATTTGATTTCTACCTAAATCATTGCTTGTACTTGACAAGCCTGCGCCTTCCATAGTTTAAAAAGCATAGACAACGCGATAAATTCAACGATAAAATATTAAATTTACTCATAGACTAGATCGATTCACAGCTTATGCATCCCATGCACTGTAGAATATTTTTTTGTATTTTTTAAGACAAAGATCAACATTTGATTAAAGATATCCAAACATTCGTATCAAATATGCAATAGACTCTTCTAAACTGTATCGGTAATGTAAATATAGGGTAGAACCCCACATAATGCGATTCGGAAGATCATAAGAGACAATACAAAGGATAAATATCCGAGAATTAATCAATGTGATATTTGTAGCAATCGAGACCGTATCGTATTCTGCGGATTTTACAGCAACTATATAAATAGGGCATTTCCGCACTCCTGCGCAATTAAAATAATTAAATGCCATCGTGGACGGGCTGGACGTCCACGATATGCAGGAGCTTGGGATGCCTAGGTAGTCAGAAGTAGCTACGTGGACGTGGAACTCAATACAATCTTTATTGAACCCTGTTGAGAGGTAGAGCTGACGAAGTTCATACAAATAACGTTGACAGCGTATCCACTTCTGCCGTTGACTGTACGCTGGGTCGTTGTCATAAAGTTAAGTCTAAAGATATTAAATGGCACACTTACGTATTGCCGTTAGCAAAGAATCAAATGTTTGCAAATTAAATTTGGACATTTTAGACACCTCAACAATTGACCGTAATATATTTTTTATAACAAAACATGATGACGATGATAACATATATAATAAGTAGGTACATTCAAGTACATGATTTACACCTAGATGATATTATTATAAATATAACAGAGCATTAGGCATACCGTTACATCAATTAAATAGGGTTACATTATAATAACAAAATAGGTATTTTAAAAATAGTTTCCTTTGTCGGTAAATAAATTTGGACAGGTATTAGTTACGAGCTGTAAAATTATTTATGCATATTCTTATGAAAATATTTCTTCTCACAGATAAAAAGCTGTAAAAAAATAAATGCCAAGATATACGGCAACAATAAATAATGTAGCGTTTTTCGTCTGCACAGTCACTGCTCACTGATGTAAACATATAGGGCATTACATTTTGTCATTGAAAACAAGGTACCTATGTGCATACATGTTTATGTCCGTGACTGTACTGACAGTGGGAAGTGATAATACTATTTATTTCCTAAGTTTGTAGTGATAAAATATTCTAAATTACGACCTAAGCGGCCTTTGTAAGTCAATAAGTCCATTTTGAAATCGCGTCCGGATTAGGTTTGCTTTATTGTCGTCAAGGTTGAGAACTTCGAATAGATAGGTAATTTGCTTAAACATTAAATAAATAAACATAGACAATAAATAGACGAATCGGCGAAATTCTCAACCTAGAATTAAAACACGAATACAAAGACCAGTGGTAACGCAACAACGACGAGTAGCAAAGTAGTTTTCAGTTGTTAGGCTTCTCTTTCTCCGAACCTTCCTTCTCTTTCTCTTTGTCCTTTTCCTTGTCCTTCTTTTCTTGCATTTGTTGGAGTTGGGCCGGCAGAGCTTTCAGTATCGCGTGTACCTGGAAGATAATATTTACAAATAGTCAATAAATATGAAAGCGGTTTCGTAAAAACGTCGCACTTAGTTGCTTGCAATAATGGCGATTAGACATTATTTATCGCCTTATTCATAAACGTTAGGTGAACTTAATAAGCCGCTAAGTGTTGTTTGGACCGATCTATCTCATAGACATATTAATAAGACCGAAAGGGACAAACAATACAATAATTTGTGGCTTGCTAAGTTAGGAGAAGTTTATGAATGAGAGAGTTTATTCGTCTTAAAGATAAGTACAGTATGCCAATTTAGTCCGGTAAGCGACATCAAAATGCCACGTTTTAACTAAACCGCTCACATTTATCTTGTAAATAATTTACAGTATGTGGTGACTACTATCGCCGCCACAGACTTTCGATTGCGTCGATATGTCGCCAAAATAATTTTATTGTATAATTTGTATATTGTTCTTAAAGTATCGCCTTCGATACCTGACAATCAATCACATCATCAGCCTCTCTCAGTCCACTGATGGACGTAGGCCTATCCTATTATCTATGCGGAATTACGCATTAGGAGGTAAATGCCCATCATCGCCGCGCTGGGGAAGCGGATTGACGATCGCAGTAGTGTGTCCACTGATGATAACGCTGCTGCTTATCATTAATCTATTAACGAGTGGTCAGTGACACTTCAATCCCTCAGTCGACTCTTACGACACCCGCGGGAAGAGTTGGGGTGGTGACAAATGTATTCTTACTACACCAGACCAGACAATGAATCACTTATTATTAATTAATGTGTTAAATATGTGTTACCTCCTCTGCAACAGCCATGAGAACAAACTCGAACTGTTGTTTGGTAGCGACGGTACGTGGCCGTTGATCTCGGATGTGCTCCAGGGTTGCCGCTATGTCGATCTCTTTCGCGCCTTTAGCCATCCGGTTCAGAACCATGTCGATGAGACAATAGGTGCCTGAGCGGCCGGCTCCGTCACTGCAACAGATTTTTTTTAATTCAGAATAGGTAGATGTTTGACCACGATCATATTATCTGCTGGTAAGTGATGATGCAGTGACATTTTATAGTATTTGACGTGTTTGAGACATACCTATCGTGAAACACGTTAATATATTTATTTTTATGTTAACACTAATAATGATCGATAATGTTAACTAATAATGTATGTTCTCCAGGTTTGAGGTTTTACCTTGGTGATTAGACCAAAATACAAATAGTGTTTTGATAGTGTGTGATTATGAAATAATGCTAGTGTAAACACTAAATGGGTTGTTTACACTTTCTTTGTTTTCTACTGACGAACAGTTTAGATGATACTTTGGTGTTCATATTGTATTCAGAAGTTACATTACTTAGGCAGGTGGTTTTATTCATATTTTTGTTGCAGAATGTACAGGGAAAAGGTGCAAAATATTTAAATTAATATTAGTCAATCAGATCTTATCAATTTTGACAAGATATCTTATAGAGACAGATGGATTAGATACATCAAGGTATCAAACGCCGCAAAAGATAAGCACGTAATATTTAAATGTGATTGCTAATAACGATAATTCGTCTTATTTAATTAAAATAAAATATGAATTGGTCGTAATTTACCTGCAGTGGACCACGATAGGACAAGACCTTCCTCTGTACGATTTGTTGACTTTCCTGTTGAGACAAAAAGTACTGTTAAATATAACTATTTACTACGATTAAGTTATAATGAAATTATCTAGTTGTCAAATAATAGGTAGGTTCTTTAGTACATAGTGCATCAAGGGAGGCAAGTACGGAATTACGAACGAGAGTGTTAGAAGCCCGACGCCGTCAGGCGGAGGGCTTTTATGACTCGAGTTAGTATTCCGCTTACCGACCGTGATGCATACAATGTTTTTCATCACACTTGCCGACAAAAAAATAAGTTTTAAGAAATAACATTATTAAATGACGTACTGACATTTCTATTACTC
This sequence comes from Thaumatotibia leucotreta, assembly GCA_025490895.1. NCBI lineage: Eukaryota > Metazoa > Arthropoda > Insecta > Lepidoptera > Tortricidae > Thaumatotibia > Thaumatotibia leucotreta. The sequence goes on along the minus strand of JALPQI010007278.1, from coordinate 12,005 downwards.
CGTACCGTAGGGAATTTCACTTTTCTATTACTCATGCGCGCGCAAACAATGGCGCGCTTAGGCAGCAAGTGTGATGAAATATGTAGTACATTTCCTAACTAGAGCGGGAAAACTTTTTTTCGGCGTGGGTGAAAGTTGGAACCCGAGTGAAACGAGGGCAACAATCACCCGAGTTAAAAAAAGTTTTTGCACGTGTAAGGGTCGATTTTTTTCATAACAAGTGCGTCAAAAAGAGAAATTACCGCGCGCGAAGCGTGCGCAAAGTTCGTTTTTGCGCACTAGTTAGGAAAAAATATTTTCTTCGGTTACCGCGAGGATTACTTAAAACTCTCAAAAGTCTGAATCACGACCACGAATCCTATCCTGCTACCGCGAACACCGTAGTTCGCAAATTTCGGGGATTGCTCTCTGTCACTCTAATGACGCCTTCGTTGGAGTAACAGAGACAAATCCCCGCAATTTGCAAACTTCGGTGTTCGCGGTAGCAGGCCTGTAAAGTGTTCGAAACGTCGGAAAGTCGGAATGAAGTTAAAGTTAATTATAATTAATATATGCGAGTTTATCCGTTTTCATAGTTTTATTTCATAAGTAGATACTTATTGATTTACGTAAAAATAAGCAGATATATCATCCAAAAAAACGTGAAATTAATATTATTTTCGTACAAAATGTTTGCCATTCAATACACTGATTTATAAATTATTCAATGTCAAGCTGAGCTAAGCAAAATATAATTTACCGATATTAGAGTCTATTACATTTTGAATAGACTACAGAAAGTCATACCACATACTTACCCTAATATAATTTGTACTAGTAGCATGACTATGAAAACTTAAGGGAGATAACATTTCTGTCGTTTTCGCATGACTAGGGTTTATTTAGAAATACTGCAGACGTAGATCACATCGCGATAAAAGATATAGATGCATGTATGTAAAGTGCAAAAAATATACAGGACTTTACAGTAGTAGTAATTTGTGTATATTTATATTACGCCTTTGCGTTCATCTATACGAGGTTGCCAAAAAATAAGTGCCGGGTACATTCTGGGATGCAGAATAAGCCCCCTAAGTTTTTTTTTTAATTTGTTAAACTGGTAGTAGTACCTGGCAACTAATAGTACCTACCTAACTATTTTCCCAACCCTTATGAAACTTCCAAAAAACATTTATTTTGAGCCCCTATTCTGAGTCGAAAACCTCATAGGCAACGGGAATGCTCTTATGTTTTGGCTACCTTGTAGATCCTTTACCATGTCTGTACAAAACGTTCATTCGCGAGGTAAAACATAAAATCCAGGTAAAATGGTACCTATATTTTATCTCAACTAATCACCTTGTGCAATCCAGTAAGAAGGTACTAAAAACTGAACTCGAAGTCATTAGTTTTTATGCTTATTATAAAAACTGTGCGATTAGTTAGGTTAGGTAACTAGGTCTAGGTTAGGCTAGGTCTAGAAGTCGGTAAGCGGCCACAGAGGAAGACTTCTCTAATGTTTGTAGACCAGAGGCCTGGGTCGCGTTTTATAAAGTTACATTTTACAATTTCGCTGTTTGCCTCTCTGTTTAGCCGATATGTGCGTGCGTTAGAGAGCCAAACAACGAAATTGTAAAATGTAACTTTATAAAACGCGACCCTGTTTCTCAAAATCTTGTAACTTGTAATACAAGTGGAAGTCTCTTTTTAACATCATTAATAAGATAAGGACTTCTTCAAGCTTTCGAGAAATGGGCCCTAGCCTGTTAACCGCTTTGATACTTACCTATGCTGCTGACATTACCTACGTAGATACTTACCTGTAACGGTTACAGCAATACCATAAATGTTTACAGTTTTTTATCTGATAACAATGGTATAAAGTACCTAGCTCCTATCTAGAAGAGCCGGATCATCCGTTCTATCCAGAAAGCGAAATAAATTGTTTCGAGTTTTTTTTAAGGTTAGTTTGATACCTATCTTGAAATTTGCATTCTATATTTAACCAGCAGGAAGGAGATAATTTTATTATGAAAACTATATGAAAGAGGTAATTTAACTAGGCAATTTAATTTAACAGCTTTCCAGACGATCCCCCTTAAGAAAAGGACAAATCTAAAACCTGATATCATTTCAAGGTTCGTCTAAATCCTGCTGAGTGCTAATTCCAGTTGGAGTAAGTGTCTTCGGTTTCTAGAGTAAGGTTTCACAGAACTAACCTTCGGAACTCAAGCAATGCCTTAGTAGATGCTGGTACACCATTCTCAGGCCAGGAGAGAAAGTGGAACTGGGTGACCGTCCGGGTTTCACCAGTACGTTGGTTCTTCAGGTAGAAGCTCCGGACTAGGTAGTCGTCGCACCAGATGTGCTCGCTGACGAGGTGGACCTGAAAATGCAATCTGATGTTTGTATCATCATCATCATCATATCAGCCGAAAGACGTCCACTGCTGAACATAGGCCTCCCCCAAAGATTGCCACAATGACCGGTCCTGCGCCACCCGCATCCAGCGGACTCCTGCGACCTTCACCAGGTCATCGGTCAGCAATATGATGTTTGTATAGAGAAAGTTAAAGAGCGTATTAAAAAAAGCCCTAAAACCTGATTTTTTTCAGTTCTGGAGGTGCTTGGGCTCATTCGAATGATTCGATCTAGATAATAAAAAATAACGTTCTTAAAAAATCCATTACGATCCGTTTTTTTTATATGATTATCTAGAACATTTAGACCAGATCTGGAAGAAGGTATTTTGGCAACTTTATTTGTACATTTATCTAGTCGAGCCCAGCCACACTAATTATCACTAGAGTAGGTAAATTTTTTTGCCAATTGTTGAAATTCCAGGTACAGTCAGAAGCAGAAGCCAAATATAGTGAGCGCTTACAATAGTAAACATCATTAAGGAAAATGATTAAAACTTCTTCGGCACAACATGATCGTGGGCGAATAGAAGACATGTGTCTCTACGAATACCCAGTATGATCTAACAAACAACTAACCTCATAAATGTGGTACAACTCAGAACCCTCCTCAGGCCAGTATCGGTGGCACAGCTGCTGCCCATTCTCCGTCAATCTGGTCAGCATGACCATCACCACGCTGCCTTGCTCCCACACCATCTGCCAGAAGTCGGGGGCTGTGTGGGCCAGCGGGCCCGCGGCGGCAATGTATGCAGGATTGCGAGGGTCATGGTCCGTCTGAAACGTATTGATATTTTACATTTAGATAGAAAAACAAAAAATAAATTCGTAAAAATAAAATGGGCGTTTGACAAGCTTCGAAAACATGGCCTCGGTGATCGCAGACGCAGAGTAATGATGATGTTCTTCCCATAGTTTTCTTTTTTCATACGATTAAGGTTTTTTTTTTCACCATGTTTCACCATCCCCAAATAAAATAAATCTCTCTGATAAATTTTTGCTGTCCTATTTTATACACCTGGGGCAAATTATAGTGGTAATTTAACTGAAAGATATAGTTATCTGGGTATCGTGAAACAGACCGTAATACTTGTAAAACTTTTAAACACTTACAATAGTGGAAGCGTTAATGTAATCCGAGCCGAGATGGTTAGACAGCTTATTGAGGGTAACCCTGGAGTGGTCGTACGGCAGCACATCAGCGTAACGGTTCTTGCCGTTGTTCTCATCCTTCATGGCTGCGTTGGTGGCACACGGTTCAGCCTCGTACGCGCAGAGGGCGCGCCATTCCTGCTCCAAGCGGTCTTTGTTGCGGAGGTGGTCTTCCATGTACGCCTGTAGGATGTTTTTAAAATAGTAAGTTGGTTATTGTTGTTATTTGGACGGTAGATGGGTAGAAGTTTTGTAGCTTCTTTGATGCCGCAGTTCATATTTTATTACCATCATTTTTTTACAGTTATCATCATTGATACTTTGCATACCGATCACGAACCTAACTCGTTATTGCCTTTCTCTTGCTAATGTGTTAGAGTTTAAATTTAAAGAGATATTTTTTGTCGGCTTTCAATGGGCTAAAAATACATACCAAAACCATATGTCCAGTCGATATATCCATGTTGGTCAAGGCCGGTTCCTCGCTCCTGTAAAAAATAAATTCAATATTATTTGCGGAGTATGATACAAAATGAGTCTGGTTATTCAATTATCCTCCGGTCGCTGGATCACTTGTCCTTATAAAAAATGCAATACCACATTATTTTAGACAATACTGAATGTAACGACAGCGAGAATATAGCTTGAGGTGAAGCGTTGAAGAGCATCCACCGGGTGTCATTCATTTAACCATTTATTCTACTCACCAGGAGGACGTACTGGACCGTGTAGAAGGTGAGTTGCCGTCGGGTTCACGAGACAGCGAGGTGATGCGCTGAGGAGGGTCCGCCGGGTGTGGTGCAGTGGTCGTCTGTTGGCCCGACCACTTGCCTGACATACGCGCGCGGCACAGTTCCTACGAATATACATATAAGTACTTAGTATAAAATACTAATATCAGAAGAACACGTTTCTTGGGCAACAATAATTTTGTGAGTATACGTAATATAAGAAATTAAGAAAAATTCCGCTGTTCCTGGCGAGACTCGAAAACATAAGCCTTTGGCCTCAAGGATCGAATTGAATTATTTCAGTGCTCAACGGTAAGCTCGATGACTCAATTTGTTAGATTAGACCCATGGGACTAGTGATACTATTTTTTTACCGAAGAGTGGATTGGCATGTCATCAAGTTCTACGTATGATTGATGTCCAAATTATTTCAAAAATGACTACTCGTATTGTGTAAATGTGTTCAGAAATAAACCTTTACTTGGTAGTCTCTAGTAGCCTCGGCATCGATCTCGGCAGCCGAAGACAGTCCCTGCATCTTCCTCTTCCCGTTGAGGTCACGTTTGAGCAGCACAGCGAACACCACGCCGCCAACGATAAGAACCGACAAACTGCCCACTAATGCCATGAGCACTGGGAGCTCCAAACCGAATATTTGGGTCTCAGTAGACTCTGAATGCTCTATTATAGGTCGTTTGCTCTGAAATTCAAAGTGTTTTGTTATTCATTTAATCAGATCCGGAAACCTTTTCATTCGTTTGAAGATTAGCGGAATACAAGTCAAATTGGTTAATTATCTACATTAAGAACAAACTCTAAAAATCTTACTCTATCTCCAACACCTGTTGCCAAGATTTTCACGCCGGTCTCACGTCGCAACTCGTCTTTGATGTCATCTGAAATTGAATAAGTGTCACGTCATTGTCGGGATTGTAACATTTTTAAAACACTATATTATTTTCTTTCTGGGAATATCTCGCCTTACCAATGCGTTTAGCTACAGTGCTTGCATCATATCCCTTGCTGTTCTTCTCAACTTTAAATGTTACCTCCCCCTTATCGACTCTGCAAAAAGAAGAATTTCATGAGTCTTAACTTGAATTTGATTTTCAAGTATATATAATAACAGTTATTTGCTAAAGAAATCCCATTACATTTACTTATAACAAAATTAGTGGTCTCTTACCGTGGATTTGTGAAAGTCTTTTCTTCTAACCCCAACTTCTCTTCGATTTTTTTAATAAATGAGACCCCAACATCCCAGTTATCAAATAACCTAGAAATATAAAGAGTAATTTATTAACTTCAAAGATTATTTTCAAAAATGTATTAACATAAGAGAAAATTTAGTACCGGTTTCTGAATAGAACGTATGCGTAAGAAGGGTCGTAATCGTAGTCGTTGTGGTCGTGGACGCCAGTAAACTTTTGTGCACTAGGCGTGCCCTGACCTGTAATACAAAACCGTAAAAACCTATATTTTTCTATTCACCGGAATACGTCAAAATTATCAATAAAATAAAATAATATGTCCATGCAAATTTGATTATTTTACCCATTAAAATAAATTCTCGCCATTATTATTTATATTGCTACAAGTACATTAAAAGTAGTGTGTTTAAAGACGATAAATAAATTAAAAGTTAGATAATTTCTTACAGTACGAATATGTTGATTGCTAATGCCATGAAACTACCTTGCACACAGCCGTGTTCTAAAGTAGCAAACAAAAACAAAAGAAAACATACAATGAATGCAACACGGAACAAAACATTACGTACTTAGTTAAAATGAGGAAACGTGACGACACCAATGATTTCTGTTAGAACCGAAGAAAGGATAGCTAAAGAAGTAAACAGCACACATAAGAAGATATAAAATATTAACAATGATTTAAAATTTGTAAAACACAACACTTAAATACACAGTACGAATATGTGAGAGGGACCCACAGCCTCATGCCTTGAGTGTTAAGGGAAAACAGAGTGCTGCAATGGAAGGGAAACATTTAGTGCGAAGATCTAGGTAAAGAAGTGCGTTTTATCGTATCGTATAAAAAGGAATATTATTTAGCTGACACCTGCATTCGATTATTTAAGGAATACATTTGAGGCATTTAGTTTTTCAAGAAACAACGACAGCTCTAGCACATCTCAGGCCTTTGTGACACTAACCTGTCACTGACTTATTCTGGTACAAATGCTTTAGGACTTTCGCGTCCAGACGAGGCCCAGGCTTTTTAACATCATCTCGTTCCCTACGCATAAATCCCCATTCTTTACTTAGCAAATCTTGGAAGTCCTCGGGGTAAAATTTTGAATTTTCACCTGAAACATTGTCTGTATATGAAACACCTTCGGGTCAATTTTTCCTGCCAGTTCAGCTCCTAGGGTTAGGAAGGGCTAACTTGGAATTAAATAGCCGTAAATAAAATAGAAACATCCTTCAACTCAAAATACATGAACTCAGAAAGATGAAGTCTTTCAACAAGATGGAGTGATATAATGTTGCTGCCTGTACCTACAATGCAAAAAAAGCAATGAAGCAACAATCGTTATTGTTATAACACATACGAATTCAAACCTGGACGTCAAAACTCACCTTTCAAGTCCTCAGCTTGCAGAGGGCCCCCTTCTGCGTAGAGAGCTCCTTGCGGTTTCAATTTAGAATCGACAATTTGACGCCAGTAATTCACCAAGTACTCCATATTTTTAGAGTGTTTCGCGTCATTTTCCTGAATATTCAGATCTGTGCAAGAAATAAAAATGATGATTATTAAAATTTTGTGTCATTCTACTACTTTCTTAGATATTGGATTTCAACATTTTAAGATACCTTTCCAGTTTTCTAATTCACCACTACCCAAGTCATAGGGTACCTCCTCCATATCGTCAAAGTAAATTCTTTGTTCTGGTAAATCGCTCGGATTTTCGTATTCAAACGGGAAATTCTTTTCGGCAAAACTTTGCTTGTACTTTTCTTGTGCATTCGAGAGCACTTCTGCGTCAAGAGGCGAAGCATTATTCCCGAGAATATATTCAGCCGTGAATGGTGGTGGTTTTACTTTAATTTTCCTGTAATGAGCTCCTAGCCGCTCTTCGCCAAACCCTTCGTCAGCTTCAGCCCTGTTTAAGCTAACATCAGGCAAAGACTTCTTTATATTTTCCACAATGGCACTAGCATACGCATCTGGATCAGCAGCTCTAGCTTTCTGAGCAGCCCTTATCCTCTCCCTGAAGCCTTCAAAAGGTAGAATGACTGGTGACTCTTCGTCACCACTCATTAGCATTAGATCACGTAATTTATCGCTAGGGGTTTCTTCGGCTGGTATACCATCTTCCTCAGTAATTATGGGTCCTAGAATAGCACAGTGATTTTGAATACAATGAAAACACTGCAAATATATAAATATTATACTTCCATTAAAATAACATTACCTTTTGGAATAAGCATTTCAGCGGCTTCCTCGTCAGTCGAAGGCGGACTATATACCTCGTTGGCATAATTTGAATCTAATTGATTGTTAGGTGTAAAGCGAATATAGGCCTGTTCATCAGATTCATTCTAGAACAACAAACAGCTTTGATTACCTATCCCATACCTATGACGTGGTATAATCCGACCATTTGGTAAAGATATAAATGTTAATGTTTAACTAGGTATATAGGCACGAGAAGAGAAGATAGGATCAAATGAAAAAAATGCACTTACGTCTTCTTCAGTATTAGTTTCTGCGACATCAGAACCTAGTTTGGGATCCACAAAATGATCACATATCTTTGGATTGATCTTAGTCGGGTCTCTGAAATTTCAAAGAACTTTCTTAAATAAACTTCGAACTTAGACTCACTTTCAAATAATACCTTGACTTCGTGAAAGTGGTGGCTTGCTTGGAGTTAGGTATTTATTGTAATCGAATGAATAGCTGGACTATTTGCATGGAAAATTATTTAAAATCTCTGTTTCGGAAGAACTTGTAACTACGGTCAACTAATAAGGGATTCTGAGGTTGTGTTTGAGGTCCCGTATTCACCACTGACCTATCTCCGTGAAGTACAATGAGAGCTAAGGACCAGCGATATGGACTATGTAGATTTGTTATTTTATTAATCATTGGAGTACAGATGTCGAACTTCAGTTAATTGTCCAGTTACCCTTCAGTCTAATATTTAGTGATTGGCTGCGACCATATATAACATGGACGTCTAACGCCAGCTCAAAAATGCCCCCAAAATCAATTGTTCAATTGTGCCAAGATGGGCAGGACATAGCGACATGGCGCAACATCTTTGACAAATGGTTATAGAATATAGCCAATCAAAAGTTTGATGGACCAATCACAACTATTTTTAAATGGCGGTTTAAGTTTTTATAGGTTGGCATTGAAATTCATTGCCGTGATGCATTAAAGAAGGGGTGACATTTGTCAACTAAAATTCAGGACCGTTTTTGAAAGGCAATTTACTATGGCGTGCGGCTTCCATGTTTTATTTGTTCGTAGGTGATTGGTATTAGAGAAATACTGACAGGTCCTTGCGCAGCGTGTAGAGCATGGCCTGCAGCACGCACTGCGTGTACGCATGCTCCCAGCGGTACCCGCGCGTGGCCAGCCGCTGCAGCTCGTCCTCGAACCATTGCAGCTGCTCGGAGCTCATGTCATATCTGGACAAACATGTTTGGTTTTAGCCAGAGCCTGATTAAGTTGGGACCCTTTAAACGAAGCGTGAAGAAGCATCTAGCAGGCCAGCAAGGCGGTTGCAACTAACAGGTTACTGATTGTCTCCTGTTCGTTGCCGCCGCGATTTGGGCTCTACTTTTCACTCACGATCAGGTGGAGTGGAGCCACTTTGTTTTGCCAACATAAAAAAAAAACAGGCGCGGGGTCCGTAGCACGATTCTTAGGGGGAGAGGGAAGGTTTCTTATATTGTTTTTAAGTATTAAAAAAATAACCTTTGAAGAAAAATGGCCCTTTTGTAGAGGCATGTTTAGCCGTCCTTGTGGACGTTGAATTTAGTTCTTTTCTATTTGGGCAGGTATTTGTCGTTTGTTGTGTTGTTAAAAATAACAAAAAGTCTCTTTTGATCAAAATACCATTTTACGGTGTTTAAGGAACATTCCCTTTGTGCGCCATAGTTATGGGTTGCCCTGTATTTCAAGATATTCCTGCCAATCTGCTTAGAAAGTAAATAAGAGTAGACTAATGATTTAAGATTGTCACTATTACTATTATTAAGGTATTTAACACTGTAATATTCATAAAAAATTATGTAAATGTTAATATTTGCTACGCCCATCAGGGTTCATGTTTCACATGTACATTAATATGTTGTTTATGAGTGCAATTTAATAAATAAATCTAAAATGTTTCAATTAAATGATAAATGATACTCACTGGTAGAGCGCACCCTCTTCCACCTCACTCTCGTAGATTGGTATACACTTCCCGAACGCGAAATCTATAAAACACAACCTCATTAAAAGTTCCATTATGTTATTTACCGACGCCGTAAAACTTCTAGTCCGAGTTGATTGGCTAACTTTACTAATTATACAAGGTGGCTTTGAAAACGTAATACAAAACGTTTATGACGTCCTCTTGGTAGGTTTGTTAGGCTGTCAATCGATTTAAAGTCAAACGAGAAGATTATTTCACTTCTCAACCCCCAACTAAGTCTACATACCTACCAACATTTTATCTAGGTAGTACCTTTTCTTTGAAGGCTTGACGTGGCAAAAGTGATTTGACTTTAAAACAAGGCTTCGACATAGTAATTAGGTGGCGATTTGCGAATACATCAATTGTAGCTTTTTATTAAAATTTGGTTAATTGAAATATAAAAAAAATGTGGAATGCCTCATAAATATCACTAATTGCGTTAATTGTATCTACATAATTATTTTGTATGTTGCAGAGATTAATATTTTCTACTTCGTGACGAAGAAAATCTTCAGGCTAAATCATAAGGAAGTGCGTTAACTTTTGGACTATAGTTCTTCTTCTAAACCACAAAGTACCCAAATATAGAGGGTCTGTTTCATAGAAGGCTCAAATAGTTCGGAATATGTTACAATAGATGTCACTAGGAGCACGATTGACTAGTAATAGATTTAGTTTTATTTGAAATCCAGATATTTACTACCTGTTAGTGCACAGTTTTAATTAATTTAGCATCATACATCGAAAATAGTCAAAACCACCCTTTCTAGACGAGTAAATTAGTAAATAAAAAAATTAACTATTTTTGGAATAAATTGATTTCAGCGCCATCTATTATTGCACGTACATATTTTTATGCGTTTTTCTCGATAAGCGTCAAACAGTACACTACTCGAGTCTTGACAGAAATAATCTATAGATGTCGCTGAACAAAATCTTGCATATATTGATTTTAAATGTTTAAGGAGGTCTAAAAAACCGAAAAAACTAATAAATACATACAAAAAAAAAGTAAAAAGTCCCTAAATCGCTAATAATAACAAAAAATACATACATTACAAGTCATATGCTAGGATTTGAACCCGTAACATAACAACTGATAACAATAAATAGCTGAGAGCCTACCGCGAAACACGTACGAAGTGTTGCCTCTCTCTCGCACTCGTGAATTCCACTATAAGTGTGACAGGGAGGCAACACTTCTTTCGTTGTTCGCGGTAGGGCCTCTGATTAGGGTATATCCGAATTATATAACAGATACATTGCGGCGCGGCGTTGCCGTTTAGTTGTCAGCATTCTCTTTGCTTTACCGTAATCTGACGAGCTGGCAACAAACGAAACGAGAGCCATAGAAAATTGAAGGTAATCTGAGCATTGCATTCTGTTTCTATTCCACGCTTCAATACCAAACTCACATAGCGAAATAATAATTAAACTCTTACTAATGGCACTCTATCAATATCATTGGCAATATATAGCTCTACTCTGTCCAACATCCAACAAACTCTGTAAGAAAAAAAGGGCTAATACTAATTTTCTCTTATTGTGTCTACATTTTTTGAATTTGCCATTTGTGTCCATTCTAAGATCCAAGATGGCGGGAACTTTTTTTGCAATTTTCATCATTGTACTCGTTTCTGACTAATTCGCATACGTGGAATATCATTTTTGGGTCCATTCTAAGATCCAAGATGGCGGGAACTTTTTTTTTGTAATTTTCATCATTATACTCGTTTCCGACTAATTCGCATACGTGGAATACGATTTTCGGGTCCATTCTAAGATTCAAGATGGCGGGAACTTTTATTTTGCAATTTTCATCATTATACTCGTTTCCGACTAATTCGCATACGTGGAATACGATTTCCGGGTCCATTCTAAAATCCAAGATGGCGGGAACTTTTATTTTGCAATTTTCATCATTATACTCGTTTCCGACTAATTCGCATACGTGGAATACGATTTCCGGGTCCATTCTAAAATCCAAGATGGCGGGAACTTTTTTTTTGTAATTTTCATCATTATACTCGTTTCCGACTAATTCGCATACGTGGAATATCATTTTTGGGTCCATTCTAAGATCCAAGATGGCGGGAACTTTTTTTTTGTAATTTTCATCATTATACTCGTTTCCGACTAATTCGCATATGTGGAATACGATTTTTGGGTCCATTCTAAGATTCAAGATGGCGGGATTTTTTATTTTGCAATTTTCATCATTATACTCGTTTCCGACTAATTCGCATACGTGTAATACGATTTCCGGGTCCATTCTAAGATCCAAGA
>JALPQI010007277.1:0-61086 GCA_025490895.1 Thaumatotibia leucotreta | reverse complement strand
GGGTTTTGGTCTCAATTACGTATAGGTATATAATGACTAATAGTTTGTCACCAAATTGAACTGAATCGTACATGAATTGGTTACCGACCGACTAATATGTAAGGTCTTAATAACTCATATTGTGACGATGCAATAGAAATGCGATTTCGCATTACGTATTTACAACGGCTATCCATCCTTACTTGTCTTAAATAGTATCTAATCCTCACGAAAACTACGAAATTAGGAGACTATTTAGGGACAATATTCAAGAAACCTTTTAGAAATGCACATGGACGCCCTTTATTATAACCGAGTTCGTAGCTGTTTACGGCTAGAAATATGCACTTTGATGATGGAACACTATATAAGAATGTACTAGATCAAACAAGTAAGAATGTGCTTTATAATTTGGCAAACCAACTTGCCAGTAGAAAAGTCGATAAATAACGGTACTGTACCCAGGGATCGGAACCGGTTTTTTAGAAAAACCTCGAAATAGCTCAATATTTTAAAATGTTTTTCACTCTTTATGTAGTATTCAACATTAACATTAACTATTAACATCATATTTTTGAATTACTCCATAAACAAAAAAAATATAAACCGAAGAACGAAAAAGAACGGAATTCGAACCGTTCTTTTGTATGGAGCAAAAACCGCTATCCGATCCCTGACTGTACCACTGTCGTGGGCACCACAAATGAGGGGCAAATAAAACAAATGGGCGGTCGTCTGTAAAAAAATAAATTTTTGCACCTTTTTTAAGCCTTTGCTAAGTTTCATTTGCCAGACTAAAGGTCGTACATCTTTACTTGTCTTGATAGTACCCAAACAACTTTCTAACCTAAAAGTGCACATAACGATTTCCTTCATTAAAAGAATGTAATCCCATATGCAGTGGCGTAGCGTGCCTTGTCGGGGCCCCGTATAAAAAAATTTTAGAGGCCCTTATATGGAGGTAATATAAATTAGAAAGTTTTTATTCTTTTTCCTTACACACTTTGGGGGCCCCCGTGGCCCGGGGGCCCCGTATAATTGATACGGCAAATACGGCAGTAGCTATGCCCCTGCCCATATGGAAAGATAAAATATTGGCTAAGGTTTCTTAATTCCGTTACACATGCAAGATTTAGAGCGAAAGATTGTGTTTGGATTGCGTAAGAAACGTCTCCTAAAACGCGTTAAGTATTGTTTGTCCCTTTCGGTCTTATCAATATGTATATAAGAGTGAAAAGGACAAACAATACTTGATAAGTTAGGATACGTTTAAGAATAAGGGGAAAGACAAATAAGGATGAAAAGTCCTACCGCAAATTTCGAAACTCGCAAATTTCGGGCATCTGTCTCTAATAACGCCTTTATTGAAGTTTTCGAGGATTTCGAGATTCGCGGTACAGGCCTACTACCGCGAATATCGAAATTCGTAAATTTCAAGGATTTGACTCTCACTCTAATGATGCCTTCGTTAGAGTGACAGAGAAAAATCCTCGAAATTTACGAATATCGATTTTCGCGGTAGAAGGCCAGGCTTGCTACCGCGAACACTGATGTTCGCAAATTTTGGGGATTTGTCTCTGTCACTCCAACAAAGGCGTCATTAGAGCGACAGCGAAAAATATGCTGATTTCAAAGTTCGTGGTAGAGCCACAGGCTTCAAAGTTCCTAATCTATCTGTCGAACGACACAGGAGCAACAGCTAGGCAACTTGAACGCTTTGTCCACCGTCTGGCCGCTGCTATTAAGGCCCGTCATGTAGCGGAGCATGTATTTCTGCTTGCAGCTGGCTTCGTAGCCGGAGTAGAAATGCGCCAGCTTTGCGCAGGGCGATTTGTCCTCTCTGAAAATAAAGTGATCCCCTTATTCATAAAAGTTTGTTAACTTAACGAGCCGCCAATAATTGTTTGTGCCTTTTGCTCTTATGGACACATTGTTAAGATCGAAAGGAACAAAATCAATAAACTTCCAAATAAAATAGAATTTCGATATTTTAGGTCCCAGTAGGTACCTACCTATGAATAGAATGAATCTGACAGCTGTGTGGACCGGACGCCTGCTCTAGCGCCGCCTGGGTCGCGTTTTATAAAGTTACAATTTACAATTTTGCTGTTTGCCTCTCTTTCTAGCTAATACGTGCATGCGTTAGAGAGGCAAACAGCGAAATTGTAAAATGTAACTTTATAAAATGCGACACTGGTGGCAGAAAAAATATCGAAAACCCTCATTGTCTACGATAAGTAATAAGTGTATGAAAATGATAAATTCGTATGAAAAGTCACATGATCATTTACATAGGTACCTACATTATTAATTATTATACAGGGTGAAATCATTTACATTTACCTATACAAAATTATATTGTCTGGATCTACTCATGATTGCGATCAACTTTTACTATGGGACTTATATGGAATTCGGCAGACAAAAATATAGTTACAACAGTCGAGTGCATTAATATTGTATACACATTTGAAACATATAAGTATGGATAATTGTATACATATATTAATGACATCTCGATTGTAACCACATTGTAACTAACGACACAATTTCACAATTTGTATGGAGATGTAGATTTTGTGGTAACTTTTTCAAAGATGGTCCCATAATAAAAGTTAGCTGTAATCATGAGTAGATCCAGAAAATATGATTATGTATCATGTAAAAGATTTCACCCAGTATAGTCACGTGACTTATCGCTTGTCGTATACGATTGAATAATGACATCTTGGATAGGTCTGGATGCTTAGCCAAGTTGCCAATCGCTAACGCTTAGTAGCGTATCGTAGTTTACCTCTCTGTCACTCTTTCATATTATTGCGACAAAGACGGTTAGCTGCCTTTTGTTTACGACTGACGATTGAGCGTTAGCGATTGGAAACTTGTCTAGGCACCATGTTGTAATTACTCACTTGCATATCTCAACGTGGAAGCCCTGGAGGGGCTTGTCCTTTTGGTTGAGGATGTAGTGCCAATTGCCGTCTTTATCTGGAGCTGCCTTAGGAATTACTACCTGAAATTATAATAATAATAAATATCTGGGACATCTCACACAAATCGACCTAGTCCCATGGTAAGCTCAATTAAGGCTTGTGATGTGGGTACCAGGCGACGGTATATGGGTATAATAGATAGATACCTACAGTAAGACATGCAGTAAGAATACATTTGTCACCACTCCAACTCCTTCTGCGGGTGTCGTAAGAGTCGACTAAGGGATTGAAATGTCACTGACCATTAGGTATTTGATAAAAGATCGGTAATGGGCAGCAGCGTCATCATAGTGGACACATTACTGCGATCGCCAATCCGCTTGCCCAGCGTGGCGATTATGGGCATTTACCTCCTAATGCGTCTATACGCATAGTTAATAGGAGAGGCCTACGTCCAGCAGTGAACTATCATAGGCTGATGAAGAAGAAGATTCATACAGATACTTAAATACAAAGACAACCATGACCCAGGAACAAACATTTGTGATAAATAAATACACAAATATATGATGCCCTCGCCGGGATTCGAACCCGGAACCTCCAGCTTCGTAGGCAGAGTCACTACCGACTAGGCTATGGAGGCTGACGTAATTAATTATTATGAAATTATTATAATTATAAAAAAATCATGCTAAGAGTTTTACAATATCATTGATAAATCAGCAATTCTTTTTATTTTTGCCACTAAAATGAAATATGAAAATTTGGGTAAATTTTATACTATTTCTGCTCAGAATCACGAGCTGATTCCATTTCCGGCGAAAAAAAAACTGTCCCAAAAATTTCATACATATTTCGAATATCCTCTTGTGTTACCGCCATAAAAGGTGTATGGAAAATAGTAACACAATAGGAAAAAAATCATGGGACACTTTTTTTTTCGACGGAAATGGAATCGGCTTGTGATTCTGAGTAGAAATAGTATAAAGTTTACCTAAAATTTCATATTTCATTTTAGTGGCAAAAATAAAAAGAATTGCTCAAATATATGTCGGAGATATGAGTTACTAAATCTAGAAAACGATAAGCAATGTTTTGCTTGGAGTGGTCTTTGCTTGGTCCATGCAGGTTTGCAGGTAGATTATACCAACCTATGAACAGGTGGCTGGTGACCTGACAGTATAAAAGGTCACTACTGCAGTGTTAATCAATTCATTCCCGTGTTAGACATAGAACGATTCACTCTTGTCTTGTTGTGTGAAGGGTTTACATTCTTACGAAGGAAGTTATTTCTATGGGGTATGCATGCGACGCAAGCTAGGAACTCTCCATTCGTTTTCTACTACTGCGTGGATGCGTGGATACAAGATTCTGTAACGAGTAACAAGTAGCTGGGAGGCAGATGGCTGGAATCCTGCCCCTCTTGGCTCGGCTGTCATTAGGGTTCCCGATATCAGAAGTGGGATAAAGGATTCAGACTTGCCCACAACGAGTGCTAAGCGTACTGGTATTGTACCACATGTAAACGGTAAGGTTTAAAATCGACAACAGTTGGTAAGGTAATGATTGTTCACTATGTTTGCAGTTAAGTTTGATTTCAGTTGTGATTTAGAAAACTGCTTTGTTCTTTTTTTGTGATTACTATTGTAAGAAAACGTGTGGGTAGGTATCCTACCCTATTGAAAAAAAAAAGAAATAAAAACAGTAATTCTAGTGATTTCAAAGTATATCATGACCCATACTTAGTACTTACTTAGTTGTGAAATACTAGCAGTACCAAAATATGGGCAGGTAGCCCTTTGTTTTGTTTTGTTTTCGAGTCTACCAAAAATTAATTTGTGATAGTGATAAACATTTTCAATCCATGCCTTGTGTTAAAAGTTTTCTATGCGTGTGAAATTACCGTTACAGATGTTCAACTTCAAGATCAACAAATTCACTGTCATAGTAGTCTACAGTTTCATCCATGATGAATATGCTGTGACGATGAAACGAGCGCAATTCCTTGCGATACCTATGTCCAAGAAATTAAGAATTGAAGACGCCAACTCTATGGTTATGTTGGAGCAACGGAAATTAAAGGACTGGTTTCTTTCCAATTGTTTTAATGAAAAATTAGAAGCAGTAGTTTAAAGAACTAACGGTTGACATTTCTGTTTGTAACGTTAAGTTTTTGTGTTCTTAATACGTTTTATTATTTGCGAGATTAATTTGATTATAGTAAAGTGAAGCACAATCTTATTTTGATGTCGAGTATAAGATGAGGTCAGTGTCTAACCTCAAACTTTAGGTACTTAGTGTTATGATTAGGTCTAGCATTCCAATTATCTCAACATCTGTTCAAAACTGCTTATTGCTAGTCTATTTGAATAAAAAAAAGGAAATCAGTCGGCTTTGACTTTACTTTGTTTTTGTGATAAAAATGATATCGTACAATTTGATGATTACAGTTCAACATGGTGAGTCAGAACGAGCTGCCGGCCTGCAAGTTGTTGATGTCATGCCCGGTGGCGTAGCAGGTGTCGCTACTGCCTACCGTGAACACGTGGTGCAGCACGTGGTGTGGACACGTTGTTAATCCGCTGAGCAGTTCACATTTTTGTTGGGCTATTTGAGGTCTGAGCTAATTGGTGAGACTAATGTTGTTGTAGCCATCGAGGGTTTATTCCCTTTCGATTCTATAGAGTTGAAAAAAAATGGAGGAAGAAATGCAAAATTGAAACTAAATTAGACATCAATGTTACAGTTACGCAAGTTTAAAATAAACAAGTTTTATTAAACGCATTGAGATCGGTTATAATAATTTCTGAAGGATGATGATGAAGGTCATGATGAAGGTCACGATGAAGGTCACGGTGAAGGTCACGGTGAAGGTCATGATGGTGGTCATGATGATGATCATGATGACTGTCATGATGATGGTGATGATAATAATTTCTTATTATTTGGGCTGTCAATAGTTTCAGTTTGACTTCTTTAGTTCAATTAAAATTGTAATTTTTATTGGAATTAGTCATTTAGTTTGCAATCGTAGAATGAAACATTTTACATTCAGTTTGGTTACCTTTTCTCAGACTGCATACACCATTTTATCATTCGTAATCGTAGGTGTAAAATCGGATCTATTTTTCCGTCTCCGTGCGGCCACGATTGTGGGTGGCATGCGTTTGGTTTGATGGTGTAATCGGTCGATGTGTTTTTGGTTTGGTTACCGGATGGAGGTAGACCAATTTTGTTGTTGCTGGATGGAAGCAACTGTGGTTTTGGTTACCGGATGGAGGTAGACCAACTTTAGAGTACTGTAACCCATTTGTTGGTTTGTTGAAGTGTTTCATTTGACTATTGTAGAACTATGTCTGTTACTGGCTAGTAAAGTAGTAAGTACATAGACTGACTAGTTTATTCGAATGTTAATGAAGTTGATTTTAATTCCCTGGGTTGATTAAACGAGTACCTAAATAATTTTTAAATTTAATGAATTCAAATCATCACTCATGTGAGCTTTCAATGGACCGAGAGCAAGTCCGAGGGATTGAGCGTGATCTAATAATCGCATCAGAAGTTCCGAAGCATGTAAAAGGTGCACGTGGACTGCTTTTTATGTGCAGTATACTCTTTGCGAGGAGTAGCACTTACGCGGCTGAAGATGGTTCTAACTTCTGATAGGTTATTGGATCCTAACAATCCGATGGACAAAAATGAAATCTGGTGGTTATGGTGTGACCTGGTTGAGTAATTTCCGTTTTTGTTTGAGTCGAGAGGTTGACTCATTTGAATCATTAATTGAGATCATTTTGACTTATCATTTTGGTAATGCCACAAAAAAAAAAAAAAGTTATTGTTTGTTAAACGGGATGAAGTGACTATGTCACAATGTGAGTTTACGATGGACATAAACGTGACTTGGGTTTCCTTAATTTTGATTTTACTGGTAACTAAAACTGAGCTGGTGGCACTATCAAAATTGTCTAACAAATTGAAGTTCATGATGATTGAATACAGATAACATTTTGTTGTTAATTAAAATGCTAGAAAGGCAAGTACCAATTGAAGTAGATAAAGATTGTTGTGGTATGAAGGATGAGGTTCTCAGTTCGGTTGGTCGACCGTACCAGAGGCTTGATCGTAGCCGTAGCCCGTTAGAAGTCGGTGTCTACCTTTGAGTAGTCCGTGGGTACGCGGTGCGCGATAAGCTCTGGCGGAGGTCGGGTCTTGTAGAGACCGTAGAGTCATAGGGTTGACTCGGCGATCCCTTGGGGATGCGCGTAGTGTGGTTATGTGATAACCAATAGGCCACGAATGAGAGACCTGCTTCCGAAAGTTTGCCGTCATGTGTTTTACGTAAAAGGTGGCTATGAAAGCCAGCTGGTACTTGTCTGGTCTTGCATTTAAATTGGTGGTAATTAATTGACTTTAAGTGATCCTAAATTCAGTTGCAAAATTATTTTCCTTGAGTTGAGTTGATTTTACGTAGACAGATAATTTGGTCAGGAGTAACCGAGTGGTGACAAAGATTACTGATGTACGTGTTTGTTTCAGATACAAGCGAGGACGCTTGTCTTGTCAGTATGGCCGTGTCGGAGATATGAGTTACTAAATCTAGAAAACGATAAGCAATGTTTTGCTTGGAGTGGTCTTTGCTTGGTCCATGCAGGTTTGCAGGTAGATTATACCAACCTATGAACAGGTGGCTGGTGACCTGACAGTATAAAAGGTCACTACTGCAGTGTTAATCAATTCATTCCCGTGTTAGACATAGAACGATTCACTCTTGTCTTGTTATGTGAAGGGTTTACATTCTTACGAAGGAAGTTATTTCTATGGGGTATGCATCTATGCATGGACGCAAGCTAGGAACTCTCCATTCGTTTTCTACTACTGCGTGGATGCGTGGATACAAGATTCTGTAACGAGTAACAAGTAGCTGGGAGGCAGATGGCTGGAATCCTGCCCCTCTTGGCTCGGCTGTCGTTAGGGTTCCCGATATATACATTTCCAATTTTCCACCGCGTAGCGACGGCAGTAAGAATACATTTGTCAACACGCCGATTCTTCCGGTGGGTGTCGACTTTTGACCCTAAGGCACTGGTTTCACCGCGAGCTACTAAGCTATGAACTATCGGCTATAAACACGAACAAAAGATAAGCACTCCCGTGTAAAAAAAAGAGACACGGCGATACTCGCCCGGCGGTGATAGCTGATAGCTGGGTGAGAGCAGTGCCTTAGGTATTTCGACAAAAGAGATGTTGTGTTCAAGCCTCCTTGGCACTCTACAGTGTTCATAATTAAGTATCGGTAAAAAATACAATAAGTGGGTCAAAGATCATGTCCAGTATATTTTGGACATTGCCGAATTAAAGGTTAAGGGATTGAAGTGACCATTTCAATAACCTACTGAAAATTAATGATATACTGCGATATTATAACTATTTTCATGTTTTTTTTGTTTTTTTTTTTTCTGTAAAGTGTAACCGTTTAATTATATTTAAAGATCTCTACATTACAATGTGACTATGATCTGCTCTGAGCAAAAATAAGTTTTACAATGCATATGCTCAGAAAGTGCTAATTTTAAGAGTAAACTTTTGCACAAATAATGTTTTTATTTGCACGTGTGCGGGAATTCATTTTCATACTACTTTTTCGCAGGGCCTCGTTGGTACTGCCAAGATAGTCTGGTATTCCTCGCATAATACATTGTAAAATGTTGTATGATACACAACATGTTGAAATGTAGGCTTTAACAGGACTTTTCCATCGACCACAAATAAATCTACTAGGTACTCTCTAGGTTCACATCACATTAGAATGGATTTCAGGGATATGTGACTGGTCTTAAAATAAATCACAAAACAATTTGGAATATGTGTATTAGATTTTTTGTGCAGAAACCCGCGGCCGCGAACTTCAAAATCTGCAAACGAAGATATGTCTCTGTCATATCAATGAAGGCGTCATTAGAGTGACAGAGAGACTTGAGACCTGGAAAAGGGTTAGTCATCCATTGTCTGTTCAACGACGCAAACGCAACAGCTGGGTAGTCTTATTTGTCTCTCCACCATCTTTCCGTCGCTGCCCAGGGTTGCCATGAGGCGCACTGTGAACTTTTGCTTGCAGACGGATTTGTAGCCGGTATGGAACACAGCCAAATTGGAACAGCGAGAGCCGGTTTCTCTGAAAAATAGGAATGTCAAAATGGGAGCGGCGCCAAGCACATTTGACAGGCATGCATTGGCAGCAGATATTGTTGCCCGGTCTAGATGGGTCCTGGATTTTCGACGATTTATAGCTGACACACGGTTTGGAGTGCAAGTGGGTAAATATTCAGCGTTTTTAAGGCGTTTTTATTTCGTCATTGTCGGCTCTGCAAGTATTATTACAAGAGAGTTATGTTTTAGGGTGATTCTTAAAAAAAGTTCAGCAAAAGAAAATAAAAAAGTTTTTTTTCTTTACTGTTTTTCGCAATGTACATCGAAAGTATATACCAAAAGCATATTTTTGATGAATGTGGACAAGCTTAATACCATTGGAAAAGGCAAAAAAAAACTGCATGTAAACACGGTTGTGACAATGTATGACACGGACGTGACATATTTGCAATAAATGTTGAAATTGATGTGTTTAAATTCGTAATATCATAATTTATTATGATTAATCAATAAAATATACCAAAAGCATATTCTTGATGAATCTGGATAAGCTTAATACCATTGGAAAAGGCAAAAAAACATGTAAACACGGTTGTGACAATGTATGACACGGACGTGACTTTTTCTAATAAATGTTAAAATTGATGTTATTAAATTCGTAATATCATAATTTATTATGATTAAGCAATAAAATAAAGCAACGAAATGGTTTCATTAACAGTATTTATTTGTATTTTTCTTCAAAACAGTAAATAATTATTTAAATATCCCTTTTACAAGGGTCGTCTGAAAAGTTTCTGGTCTGACAATGGAGAATAACTTTTTAAAAAAACCTCCTTGGTACTACAACCTTACTTTTTTCTGATGTTATATGTCAAAATTGGCGCCATTTTATCGATAAGTTTTTTTATAATTGCTGACTTCCTGAAACAATACCTACAACATTTCTAATATACCAGATACAAATCTTGGCTCGGTGGACAGAGATTTTCAAGAACGAAGGGGTAATTGGGGCCTATTTTGAAGAGCAAGACGGCAACTACTAGCTGGCCTTGTTAAAATCATGGGAGCATCGTAGGGACAATTGTATAGCCTTACAAGAGTTACAAGGAGACTATGTTGAAAAGTTAATAAAAAATATAACACAAAACGACTTGTTTCTATGTCAGGCCAGAAACTACAAATCCATGGGAAAATGGACAAAATAAAAATGCTCAATAAATAGTGTATACTAAATATTCTAAATCATCTATAATAACAGTTTAAATCCGTAGATTATCTAAATGAAACGAAAATGTCACGACCACGTGTTATATATGTCACAACCACGTACTCAATAAGTCCATGGCCGTGACGTTTTTTTCATATCGTGGTTGTGACAATTTGAGACGTGTTCGATATAACCTAAAAGCTAGCCATGATCTCACAAATCTTAATTAATTATCAGGAACTACACTGTGTGAGGTACATGTTATGTTTCAAACAATAGTGTGACATTGTTACTTACGTTTGAAAGCCAAACACGGCGTTGACGTGTTAAGGTTGTCCCTTTTTATAAAAAAATACGGAGAAATTTTTCTTGAGACACACACAACGTTCAGTTATTTGCAAATTTGACAACAACACAATGTTGCTGTTCTAAAAAAACATAAAAAGGGTTGCCAATATTAAAGACACTTTTTTACAGAGATCCGTATTTTTATAGTAACGTACACGGTCGTGACACAAAAAGTACTCACACATTTTATTCTGATGTAAATCATAAATAGTAATGGTTATTAAGATTTCTATAGTATTATCTTATAAATCAAACATTAACCTTGCATAAATGCTGTAATGTTTTGCGTAAGAATTTGACAATTCACCAGAAAAAAATATTATATTTTCGAATTCAGCAATCTCACACAACACGGTCCGTGACATTTTGGGGTTAGTAATTTTTTTTTATAGCTGGCTAATAACTTTATGGCAAAAATGATGCTCTGACATGATATTAGTGGTAATTTACTACGTGAATTAATACACACTTTATATATTTTCCCACAAAATATATTCGATTCTTACATATCACAGAAAAAAATGTAAGAATAAGAATCACCTTTTAATATAAACGTCAGCAGTGTCAGCACCAATACAAAGTGCAGCATGATCAAAGTTGTTGCTACTAGTCCTTCCGTCACGGTCATAGTCGCGGGACAACAATGACGAATCCGAGCGGATGAAACACTGCTCGGAGATAAATTCTCCTGATAGATTCAATGGGCACTGCGTATGATTTTTCTCATTACATATTACTTACTTAGTATACTTACTTATACACCACAGATGTCATAAATACCATAGATCAAGCAAACGTATCTACTTAGCATGTCAAATGAACTCAGTGAAATCCACTGAGTTGTCCGTCTTTAATCGCAGCTTGCAGCTTTCGGACGTCAAATTTTGTAAGTTGAAGTGAACAAAAACATTAATAATGCCTCCTTAAGTAATATTAATTGCAACAACACAAAAAAAATATGAATACTCAAGGGACTGAGACATATTTAAAATCATAGGCAATACAAAATTTGACACGCTCGGCCGCCATACAAATGAATGACCTTGTTTCTTCTATCCAAATCTAATTCTGTGTTATACACCAAATGCTTTTCTAAAAGGCCATTCTGTTGTACTTTTAATTAATACCTATGTATTCACAAAAAAGCTCACTTGCAAATTTCAACGCGGACGCCCTGGACACGTCTGTTCTTTGGATTGAGGATGTAGTGCCATTGACCCTTTGTGTCACGAGCTGCTTGAGGTTCAGCAACCTGAAACACATAGATAATATGAACCTTACATTTCTTAACTTGCTTAGAATAATTTATGTACATCACTAAGTTATCTAAATCGAAAAGAATGGTCCAAGTTTTGCTATCGTAGACACTTATACGTATGAATAGTTACGCTGGTGCATGCATATGGGTCGATTCCAAATATTGTACATAGTTAGGGCCTTTAATGGAATCAAAAGTTAACTTCATATATAAAAAATCAAAATGTCTATGTGCGATCAACAGTACAAACCGACATTTTGTAAACACGCCGCCATTTTCTACTGCCAAATATTGTTGGACAGAGTATACCTTATCTATAGTTCGTATCACTTACTTTCGTAACACAATTGATGCTATCGTAATTTTATTTTTGTTTCGATTAAGGCCTTACCTATGTACATTTTTTTGCATTCGACCGATATAAACTATAAATATTTTATACAAAAACAAATTGGAAGTTTCCATGGAAAGAAAATGTCTAGTCAATTCAAATTACAGAATAAAAAAACCACCTTACTTTTAACATAATAAACGCATAATTTGCACTGGACATGTTTTTTCCTTGGACCTTTCATTTATAGTTATATTATAATAGAATCCTCATACAAAAAAATCTGGAAATTTAACCTACCTGACCTAATTATATTTTTTTTCTTTAATCCTTAGAAAGATGATATTGTTTGTGCACTAGGTCGAATGGAGCTTAAACGTTCAAAAGGAACCCTTGCGGTGCGACTCTGTCCTTCCGTCTGTCTGACCTTTTTAAATATTTCGAGTAATAAAAAACGTTTTTTTGCAAATTTCCTCTTTTCTCATTAGGAACCGAGACAGGTATGACGGACTACGGGGCAAAGCCTCCACCGCCGTCTAAAAACCCAACGAGTGTCATCTCAGACTTTTACGGGGTGCGGCAGGATCGCTGAGAGTAGTCTCCAGCGGGGAACCGAGCTGCACACCCAGTGGGGCCCTAATCAATGGACCCCCAGTTCAGTGACCCTTTGGTTATTGGAGCAGGTATACTAGGCAGAGCTGGATGCTTAGCCAAGTTGCCAATCGCTAATGCTTAGTAGCGTATCGTAGTTTTCTCTTTGTGTCACTCTTTCATATTAGTGCGACAAAGACAGCTTTCGTTTACTATTGATGATTAAGCAATAGCGATTGGCAACTTGGCTAAGCACCCTGGCAAGTGCGCGAACCGCTTGCGCCATCCTCCATCCATCTAGGAAGGGACAAGGGACACAATATGGTTGCACCATCACGTTCATCACTCCATTATCAATGTGCCCTGGTGGGCAAATAATAGGTCTTTAGTCCAGCACAGTGGTTAAAATTTCCCGATAGGAAGTTGATGTCCAGTAACCTATATTCATTCTTCTTTGTCTTTTGGGGCCTTTGAACATTGCCGGCCTTTACGTGTGATTTCAGTTCTTTGGACTGTTTTCCCTCTCGTGGTTGGGATAGCGTGTTCAGACGGCCGATTACTATTATTGACGAACAGTGCACACCGTAGTTTTGTCACTTTGGATGCCGTAGCTATGCTATCTTTATTTCATTGATTGAAAATTTCACGATTATCACTCATATTTTAACGACAAATAAGTTTACGCAATTAAGTCCCTTAATCGAATAAAGTTACGTTTATTATTGCTCCCATTGCGGAAGCATAGATTCCGGGATCGATCTTCGACGGGCATATAGGCCGTGTGTGACCAACTCCAATGCATGGGAAGCAGCGGTGGGAAAGTTGCTTCAACACCATTATTCGAGCCGAGTTCCAGCTCCTCCAGCCAAAAAGTATGTGGCGGCGTTATTCAAAGTTTTCGCAAAGCTATTAAGTACACTGCACAGATAGTACCGACCATGTTGGCGGCATTTCCTCGCTGTATCGCAATAATTATCTTACGAATCTAACTAAACATCTCTTTTTTCTCACAAGGCCCATTTTAGATGTAGGGCAGATAAGTTAGATGTTATTTATGTGTAAATTGTACAGGTTTGTAAATAAATATTATAAAAAAAAATTCGACAGATGTGGTCTACTATTTTACAACTCTTATTCAATGGTAATAATGTCAAAATGAAAAGTGGTAGACCACTGTTTTGTTAACAAAATTGAAAATGTATTTTATTGAACACACACGCGAATTGAAAATAATTCCGGAAAATTACGTAAAATGGATTGCAAAAAAAATTACAAAATCAATGACAAACACATTCATCGTCATTGGTTATCATGTGCATTTTTTTCGAGTACATAAGTACCTATATCGTTTTGGACTGTTTCAATGACGAAAGCATCTTATTTATAATTTATTTGCATTTTACTCAAGTATCACATAATCAGCCTCTGTCAGTTCACAGCTGGACATAACTTCTCCTATTAACTATAGGTACGTATGGACGCATTAGGAGGTAAATGACCACGCTGGTCCAGCGGGTTAGCGAGCGCAGTGCGTCCACATCATCATGCTTCTGACCATCATCAATCTTCTATGATCGTATATTCAGTGACACTTCAATCCCTTCGTCGACTCTAAGTAGAAGAATTAGGAAGGCAACAAAATATTCTTTACTGCCGTCACGGCAGTGTGACAACTCAAGTAAGTCTCAATAAGTATTTAGGAATATCGAAGCAAACAGTGTTGTAAAATTACCCTGATGTTGAACTCGCAAAGCTCCGTCTCCTCAGGTGGACCGATCCTCTGCGCTATTTCTGGCGTATCCAGCTCGTCTACCTTGTACTTGTCGACTGCATCACCTAGCTGTAATAGTACATTGTGTATTTAGGGCGGTAAGTAAGAATTTGCGAACGAGTGTGAAAGTAAAGCCCAAGCCGAAGGCGCGGGCTTTACTTCACACTCGTTCATAATTCTTGTACCGCCCGTGGTACACACAATGTTTTTCATCACACCTGTGATGCAAAAAAGTAAATAAAACAATATATTTTCACAAAACTACTCTAAAATGGTCTAAAACAGGGATGACTTAATTTCATCATTTTCATAAAAGAAATCTCGGCGCGGCGCGCGGCGTGCGCCGGACCGCGCTAGTGCGACGTAATGTTGTATGAAAATCCTTAACGGCCTACTAGGACGTAATGACGCACCTACGGCGCGCATCACCGCAGCGTATTGGCGCACTTACCGAACAGGTGTGATGAAAAAGATAATATTGGCATTGAAACATCACGACGGTCAATCCACTGTTAGGCACTGGTCTCGCCGCGAGCTACTAAGCTATGAACTATCGGCTATAAGCACGAACAAAAGATACGCACTTCTGCGTAAATAAAAGAGACACGGCGATACTCGCCCGGCGGTGATAGCTGATAGCTGGGCGAGTATAGCCGCGTTTCTTTTATTTAGATATAGGCCTCTACTCGTATTACTATACCTAGATATTTTTCTAGCATAATCAAGAAATTTACAAAATGACACATCCGACACGTATCGGTGAGTACACCCTTTTATGAGCATCTCAAAGATGCAAACTTTGTAAAATCAGGTACCAAGAAATACAGGACCTGCCTTCAACCGACTTCAAAAAGAGGAGAGGAGGTTCTCAATTCGACTATTTGTTTTTTTTTGTTACCTCAGAACTTCCGACTGCTAATGCATGATTGCATTTTAATTTGGTCCAGGCCTACTACCGCCAAAATCGTAATTCGTCAATTTCGAGGATTTTTCTCTGTCGCTCAAACGAAGGCGTCATTAGAGTGAGAGAGACAAATCCTGGAAATTTAAGAAATTTCGTTTTTCGCGGTAGGGCCGCAGTTCTGACAATGGTATCCATGAGAAAACCATGTAAGTCTTAAATTTGCATTAAGCATGTGCTCGACAAATCGACGAACATTTTTTTAACCAAATAAAAAAAAAAACCCGAGATTGTCCCGTTGGCACCAAGTCGTGGTCAAATGAGGGGATCTTGGAGAAATCGGTGGAAGTCGGCTTTTATTATTTTTTATTTGGTAATTAGTATGTTAATTGTTTCCTATGCCGTCGCACCCGCTGAACGGGTCCTAAGCTATGCCTGGCAATCAGAAGGCCTCACTTGTTCAATAATAGTGGCGACGTGATCCTCCGGGTAGTCAGGCAGGTCCTCGCAGATGCCCGTGCGCAGGCATTCTTCGGGCACGTTGGGCACAAACGGCTGGTCTGAGCGCCGGCTCGGCCCCGGGAATACTACTACGTCTGGGGACGCGGATGGGTCCGGCACTACACCTGAAAATTGAGGTTTGTTTAGGGGTCATTAGATATGAGTTTTTCTATCTCACTATGCAAAATGGCCAACTTTCACTGTATACATTTAGCTCAATCCGATAGACTGGATAGAAATACCCAAAAGAGGTGGGTTTTGTAATGCTCAACTTCTTCCTTAAAAGGGTGACCCTTAGTCCCTTTTACTCTAGGGATTTCTCTTAGGGGAAACGCTATTTTTCACGCAGCATAAATATTAAACTTCTGAAGTTGGAGAGATGTAAAACAAAATAATTATACACGGTGCTCGCTAGCATTGCGAGAGATTTTAATGGTGCATTCCTGACCATATTTAGATTTGCTTGGTTTCAGGGATAATCAAACTTTTTTTCGAAATAAGTTTTTCGTCGTAACTCGTCATAAAACTATTTTTTATTACAATGCTACCACAATGTGTTCTAATCTTACTATAATATTTGCTTGATAATTAAAGAATAAGAATAAACGTAACAAAATATGTCAAAAAAAAAAGAAAAAAAATTACGAAATTGTTGCTATGATTCGATACTAGCTATGTTGAAGAGTATTAAACAGTACATAAAAAAATATTTTTTGGTGACAATTGATATAAGTTCAGATAATACTTTTTCTTTATTTTAACTATGATATGAAGGCATCGACTAATTTGCTCTGCGCCAATGCCTCATCCTCATGTCGTATTCGTCATCCATAAAACGTTGACTTTTTGCTCGTTTAGGATGGCCTTAAATTACTTACGGAATGTTTCCTTTCGACAGTTTCGACTCGCTTATGTAAATGGCAAAAACCTGCAACTCTTAATTAGCAGTCAGCCTTAAGCTAAATGTCATTGTATGTATGTGTATACGACACTCGGTGCCTTATGTCATTGCGTGAGTCACTCTAACTAGGTAGTATTTAGTTAGTTCGTAGAATTATAATTTAGGGGCACCACTATGTACCTTCGCCAAGGTCGTGTGGCTTTACTGGCGTATTGATAGGGCCGCCATCATGAAATTATCAAAACCTGGGTCGCGTTTTATAAAGTTACAATTTACCATTTTGCTGTTTGTCTTACTAGCCAATATGTGCGTGCGTTAGAGAGGCAAACAGCGAAATCGTAAAGTGTAACTTTATAAAACGCGACCCAGGACTAAGACAATCCCTTTTTTCCCCGGACTTTACTACACAATAATGCCGGTAAATTATGATAATATTTAACGAATTGTTTCAAATAAAATGTGTCCGGTTTTCTCCAAAACTAAGGACTTGGAAAAATCCCGGAAAACCTGACAGCCCTACGTATTGGTTATCTTATTTAGAATATTCTCGATTATTTCCCATTTACAGCCACGGTTACACAGTTATTTATTATACTCGCAGCGCAGTGTAATAAAAGCCTATCCGTTCGTTTTTCTACGGGAACTTTTTCACGATGAGCTTCGGTATCATTTGCACAAATTAAAAGCTGAGACACAAAACAAATTCAGGTGTTTTCTTAAAAATATGATGGGATTCACTGCTTCAATAGGTTGCATCTATTAAATTTTTTATTTACCTTGGACAGTAGATATTTATTACCCAAAGATAAAAAAAAAACCGGCCAAGTGCGAGTCGGACTCGCGCACAAAGGGTTCCGTACCATTATCAATTTATTATTAAAAAAATACAGTGAAATCAACCTACCTCAAAAACTATAGGAGATAATTTAATCAAACCAAAAATCATTGATAGAGTTTATTAATGTGCATAACATATATTTTTTTCAGAATTTTATATTGCGTAGTTTAAAAAATAGAGGGGGGGGGACACATTTTTCAGACTTTGAGAGCTGATATCTCGAAAACGATTTGCTTAAATAAAAATTTGATGTATAAACCTTCATATCATTTTCAAAGACCTTTCTATTAATACCCCACACGCTTATGTACAACTAGAAAAAAATTTTTATCCCTCAGTTACATGTATGGAGGGCCCCCACCCCAATGGTTTTTTTTTACAATTTAGTATCATAATCCTATAGCGGTTCATACAACACATATCCTTACCAAATTTCGTTACTGTAGCATTTATAGTTTCCGAGTAAATCGGCTGTGACAGACGGACAGACGGACAGACGGACATGACGAATCTATAAGGGTTCCGTTTTTGCCATTTTGGCTACGGAACCCTAAAAAAACAGTTACAGAATACAAGTAAACCCAAAAGGTAAATACCACCCCTTCTACTACTTTCGTCCTAAATCTCCATTGTTATAGGTAAGTACGTACCTTGTATTCCGATTATGAATGAAATACCCAATAAAGCATTCTTGACATTGCATTGGTAAATTAATCTTCTTATACGACACATAATTAGGATGACCTCAGACTAGTTAAAAAAATAATTATACTCTGTCTAACCAGCTTGTAGTTAAGTGTAGAAAAAAATGGCAAATTAAAAAAATGTAGGTAGGAAGAGTTGGTTGTATATAGAAAATTTGAATTTGCCACCGTTTTTTACGGACAAGCCGGTTATACTGAGTATACATTAGTAAAATAATACGGGTTAGGTGGAAATTTTCATAGAAAATACTGCAAACATGCCAATATAGAATATTATGACATGAAGTTGATGTGAAAACTCAAATCAAATTTTTTATTAACTAAATATTTTGATTTGAACTTTTATTTTTTCCCCAGTAGTCACACTACTTAATACTATAATTTATAAATTATAAATATTGGATGTTATATACCAAAGAAAAAATTACCAAGACCAATTTTTCTCCTTTTTTTTCCACATTTTTTTCGTAAATTTTGATAAACATTAAATTTAATGTACATTCGAAATATATATACAAAAATTAAAGACTTTCACTTATACTATAGACAACTCATTCTCAAACACATACCTACAGTCCTACATACATGTAAAATAATATTGATTATAAAAAAAAACCCGATTCATATATGTATCTCTTAAATCAAAAACAACTCCTAGATTTGACCGAATTATTAAACAGCGAACAACAAAAACAAAAGTAAAAGTCATTCCGTTTGCATTAAAATAATCTTCCGTAATATGTTAAAACACTAACAGGATTTATTTATTTATTTAAACTTTATTGCACAAAAGAAAATAAAATCTTAACGTATAAAAAGGCGAACTTAATACCAAGGGCATTCTCTATCAGCCAACCTTAAGGCAAAGCAGAGAAGGTGTATTCTTCTTAGTTAATCCAATATAGCTGAAGGAGATGATGATTTCATAAAATAAACGTTATCGGACTCTTAAACGTTAAATTCAACACTTTATTGTCTCAGACACGTTAAAACGCCAACTCCCCTTCCAGTATTTTCTATGAAAGATTCCACCTACGCCGTATTATTTGACCACAAGTGTAGATATCAAAAAAATGAGATCGTGTTTAAATAAATTGCTTTATAAATGTATCTAAAACCTGTTACTCCACTTTAAAAAACGTGTGAACTCTACTGTTGTCAAGTTACTTTTAGAACACATAGTGAACGCTGACTAATTTATAGTTATATACTCGTAATATGCCGTGTGATGCCATACCATGCTCTTATTTTATGGCGTTTAAAATTATTATGTACAGTAGCGGAAAAAAAAACTATCATATATTTCTGTTTTGTATGTAGGCATTCTTTAGAATATTCATAAAATTAG
This sequence comes from Thaumatotibia leucotreta, assembly GCA_025490895.1. NCBI lineage: Eukaryota > Metazoa > Arthropoda > Insecta > Lepidoptera > Tortricidae > Thaumatotibia > Thaumatotibia leucotreta. The sequence goes on along the minus strand of JALPQI010007277.1, from coordinate 41,322 downwards.
ACTTTATGTCAATGACTTTATATCATAATTACGACATGTAATTGTAATTACATCCCAATGCACGTAGGTAGATACGTGTGTTCAAAATTCTGGGAATTAACTAAGACTCAAATGGGTTCCAAAAATTCCTAATTGACAGGTGACACCAAATAAAAGCTCGTAACATACAGATGCAGTGCAATAGTTATTTATTATACAAGGGGGCAAAGTTGTTGTTTAACTGTCGTGCCAATATTGAGACCTGAGCTAGCGAAAGATTCCAAAATTGAGACACGAGCGTAGCGAGTGGTTCAAAAACTGGAATCTTGAGCATTGCGAAGGTCTCAAGGCACGAGAGTTGAACAAACTTTGCCGCCAAGTGTAATACAACTTTTTTCCCATCACTATCGCGAGGAAATATGATTACAAATCTCATCCAAATGTAAATTAACTTAAAGAAACCATTTAAAACTCAATGTCGAAACGTATCGTAGAATAGAGTTACTTCTGGAACTTAAATATAGCCAATGGCTTACAAAGTCACCCATGAGAACGACCAATTTAACATGTGAGCTCCGATTGCGCATGTTTACTACGGTCATACAGATCCACTTATACTAGGCAGAAGGGGGCTATAGGAATTAGAGCAATGTCAAATTACTTTATTCACAAGTGTGTAAAAAGCGTTTTTACCCGCTCGTATTAAAGGATAAACGAGCGCTTTACGAGCTAGTGAGGGGAAATAGTTATTTGTACAACATGAGAGCAAAGTACGTATTTGATGCGAGTGTCAGTTTTGAGTCTTGAGCAAGCGAAAGATTCTTTTATAGAATCACGAGCGTAGCGAGTGATTCTGTAATAGAATCTTGAGCGTAGCGAGAGACTCGAAAGACACGAGATTCAAATAACTTTGCTCTCAAGTTGTACATACAACTTTTCACCTCAGCATGGAGAAAAGGAAAATATGTTATTAAACATTTATACGTGCCATCCCGTTATTTTTTGTTTTTGTTTTACCATTATGTTTGTAACAGAAAGTACATAATTATAACTACTAAAAAAATGAAAGCTCATAAAATTTTATAAAACTTTCTGAACGCGATTCTGACTCGCCTAGTACCACGATATCCGTCCGTTTTAAAACGGCTGTCTTTCTCTCTGTCACACTTATATATAAGAGCGATAGCGAGGTGGAATGACGGACGCCAATGTTATGTATGCTTGGTGGTAGGGGCCATATGCCGTTCGGATACAAGGAATCGGGTCCGATAAAACGCGTCGTCTAATACAACTGGCTGAATACGCTAGGATGCCATGAACGAAAAAAAAAATGCATATTATGACAATTTATAACGTAACATTTTTCATCTCTGTCTTTTTACTAACAAGTGAAAGAAACAAAAGAAAAAGTTGAAGTCTAAACGTCATGGAAAACAACATTCACTCAGTGAGCAAAATCGCACTTTGCTCACTGATTTCGCGAATCAAAAGAAGTCTTTTCGAGCTGCTGAGGTGAAAAATGCTTTTCCATTGGCGTTTCACTGAAACGTCCATTTATTTATCTTTCTATCTCAATTAGCTCCAGTGCAGTGTGTACTGAAGTTTGTTGCGACAGCAACAAGGATTCGGAAGTTTCCGTGAAAAGCCGAAGGAATACCATTTTGCACTAACATCTGTACAATTATACAGGGTGGAAAGGGACGACGTTCCTTCCCGCTACCAATCGAGTCTACCAACCATTACGATGAACTTTCAGTATGGGACCAACATCGAAAGCGTACATGGAAAATTGACTTTTCCATGCTATTTAACTCTAACTTATTACTCACTTTGTATGAGGGGTTAATTTTTTTTTGAATATTTCGATGTTGGTCCCATACTGAAAGTTCATCGTAATGGTTGGTAGACTCGGTCAGTAGCGGGAAAGATCGTCGTTCCGTTCCACCCTGTATAGGTATGATATTCAAATATGAAGTACCTACAAAACTTACCCCTCCTCGGCGTTAAATGGAACCCCGGTTTTTTGTTGCCATTAACGATTCTAGGTTCCTCGTCTTGGTTAAATCTCCTTCTTTGCAGCTCTTGCAGCCTCTGTCCGCTTTCTAGAGGAAGGGAGCGTTCGCTCATTCGCTGGGTCGCTCGGTCTTCCTGTTCGCTTAATCGCTCATCGACCCATTCTCGTATTCGCTGCGTAGCTTGATCGCTTATGTCGCTCGCGTTGTCGCCCGATTGAGGCTGTCGGTCATGGTTTGTTTCTCTTTGGTCGTACTGAGGGTACGGCGCGGGTGTGTACTGGTGGCATCTTGTAGATGTCATTGAGATCTGTAAGTAAGATAAGTACTGGTAAGTTTTTGTATTAAACTAGGTTAGGCCCGTAACTAGGGCATGCCATCCCGGGATTCATTTGTATGCAATCACGGGATTTAAAATTATTAAATCCCGTGATTGACATTTGTATCCCAGGATTGTACGGCCTACTCGACAAAGTAAAACGTATATTTATTTACTGTTCTGTGCCAAATCGTCCCAACATAACCATACGACAATTTAGCTTGCATTAGTCCAAACTTAATGTCATGATTCCCGTAGAAAATGAAGCATTTCTAACACAAACATTGAAAATTCGATCCTTTGGATCTGTCACTTTAATTACGCATTTATTGGAGTGACAAAGCTAGGTGTATGAAATTTTCGATTTTCGTGAGGCCCTCTGGAGCAGCGGATTTCAGAAAAAACATTATCGTAGTTCAAGAGCCACCGTTAGACGCAAAAAAAAATGGTAAAAACCCCTCGGTTCTCGAATGTGAAGGCTTACTCAAGTGCCGTGTCTCTATTATTATTATAAATGTCTACATTCGTTTATTACCAACCAATTACACTAGGTAAGTGGTCTGTCCATCGTATTTTGGTACATCTTTCTCTACACACACACACAATATATTTCCTATATACTTTAGCCGGCAATGGCTGCAAATATATTTCAGTTTATTCAAAGAAAACAATAAATACTTAAATATTAACTACAAACTAAATCCAGAGTTACCAGAGGCAATTGAGTGGTTAAAGTAGTTTGGATTTTTTATTTTTTTTATTTAAGATGAACACTTATCTGTTTATTGTTTTGCATGCAGTGTTTACCTGTAAGTGATTGTGACACCGTTCCTCAAATGTATTAGCAAGTAAGTTACAAATGCATTGATGTCAACAATTGTTGGTGAACCTTAATAAATAAAATAAAAAATAAAATAAAATGATCTTAACCAAACTATCTTTTAACTTAGGTACCTATTGCCAGTATTAAGTACTTATTAAAAATATTTCCATAACTTGACGTACCTATTATGCGTCGGAACTAATTGCGACTACAGTCATGGTTGGTGGAATAGACGTAATTAAATTACAATATTCATGATAATTATGTACATCGTAAAACCTACAATATACAAAGTATTTAATGAGTTACAATTGCCAGATCGTAGTTGCTTTTTCTGATAAGGCAAATCGCAGCTAATAAATAATTAAAGTTTATGTTCAACTGATAAAAACAGTGTTAAAACGGTCTGTATTTGTTATCGCGACGCATATTCTATTATTAGTTATTGAATTCTAGTTAGCGATTATTAGCTCTAGGAATTTATTCATACTGTATGCCGGCCTCTAAGCACAGTAATATAGGTAGGTTGTATAAATAATAGTATATATATATATATATATATATATATATATATATATATATATATAAATTATAGTATATATAGTACTTGACGCTAAATATTTTGTTAGTAACATAAACACAAAGAGAGCCTACTCTAGTATTATGTTTATGTTGCTGTTTTTATAAAAAAAAGCCTTAACCATACATTTTTACATAAATCTCTTCCAAATTAAAACAGTTAATTGGCAATAAAATCTCTTAACACCTTCGTTGCGTTAATTAGCTTAACACTCAATTTACCATGGCCGCAAGGAGTCCAACGTCTCACAGAGAACTTATTAAGGATGTTCAAAGAAAATACCCCGTATCAGTGATAGGGAACTAACGGTCCGGCCACGACATTGGTCTAAGGCGACCAGCGGCGAGCGAATCCATGAGTTGGAGCAGGATGCTGATATGGGTACGAGAGGGAGCACCATACGTTTTCCGCTAAGCCGGTGGCCTTAGACCGATGTCGTGGCCGCGGCGTAACTGAGCCAATCAGTTATCTTACCTTTTTTCCGTTGTAGCAATGAATCCTTGCGTTTTAAAGCGTCGGCAACGCGCATGTGGACATTGTTTGCAGTACCTATCAAGTTGCAGATGCAGGTATTCACAGATTGAGGTATACTCCATTTCAAATACCATGGCCCGATGCCTCATAAAACTTTGAAGTGCATTCGGGCCATGGTATTTGAAATTGAGTATAACTTGTCATACGGCCCGTGTGCTCGCCATGAGCTGTCACCACGTTATTCGGACTTACTTTGTATATCCATCCCGCTCGTACTCGCTAAGTTGTGCGAGCGAGCCGGATAGAAAATAAAGCCGCGTTAATGATACGGTAGTATACACATACACATATACAGTATTGGCACCGTGCGCGATGACAGCGCCATTAACAGGTGGCCATTTTAGACATTATAGTCGCCGCTTTCAAGCGGGAAGTAAGTAAATATTTCCAAAATATTAATTAAATTTTGTGTTATTTTAATATATAAGGCAATTTTGGACAATTGCAGTCAGTAACATTATTGCTAATAACATTAATATTGTTGTTTTCAGTTAGAAATGAGCCTACTCATAACTAAAACGGGGTTTCGTGCCATCACGCACGACATCGTTTTCCAACCGGAGACGATGAATAAAGGGATGAAATTGGTGCAAGCTGGGCATGTTCTCGAGGTTGAAGATATTCGCCAAGAAGACATGTCCCGTATTATCAAATCCCGAGTGGTTCGCCAAGCTTCAGTGACAGCAACGGCGTACAAGACAACTTTGTTTGTAAGTATTATGTAAGCAGATTTTTGTGTTTCGATACCGTTCAATAAAAGTTTTTTCTATTCTCTAACAAATAAATTTACTTACAGCTAAACACCAATTCTCATGTAGAGAGTGTATCGTGCGACTGCGTTTATAATAAGAGTGGGAAATGCAAGCACATTGCAGCACTTATATACTTCATAAATAATGAAAACAGTTAAATCGGTAAAATTTACAGTCACTGTTCTTCATGATGTTATTGCAATTAACAATAACACACCTTACTAGGCCCATATTAAATATTTATCTGAAAACGATGAGAAAATATTTGCTGCAGTATGGATTTGACAGCTGAAGTCGGCGACCATAATGTCAATTTTAGCCGCAGCGAGCGCGGCGATCGTTTCGGCTACCCCCTCCACCCGCTTTGCACCCTGCCAATACAGTATGATAAATCGGCCACCAATTCCGAATATATTTCTACCTGCTGTTTATTTTGCTCGTGGTATTCGCCTTCGCCCGGATAGCTACCACCGTCTTACTCGTTAACCTGCCGCACTGCTTTCTTTGGAGGTAAAATAGCTGGTGCAATTACTGGCATAGATAGAGGCAATCCATCTAAGTCCTCAGGGTAGGCAGCGCAATAGGCGATTTTTTGATCACTATGTCCATGGGCCTCAGTTCCTGCTTTCCATCAGGTGGGCTGAGAACTCACAAAAAAAACCTACACTTATGCACCTTATTACAATGAAATAGGGCGCAAAATAAACCGCGACGTCAACTCGTAAATAAATACCGCGTAAAATTTTAGGGGCCTCACATATGATATGAATTTAATATTTGTGTTTTGAAGAGGAACGAAACGATTAATTTATTTTGTGAGAAATTTAGCACATGCCTGCTTTACATTATTTGCCGCCTTGCGGATACAATATGTATATAAAAAAAATACGCGTAAATAATTTAATGTTCTTTTTTAACAAGACTAATGACTTCAAAAAGGAGACTTTCAAAAGGTTCTCAATTTCGATTCTTTTTTGTATGCATGTACAATATGTACATACTTACTCGATACTCGGAGAATCATGAATTGTTTTTTTAGGGTTCCGTAGCCAAAATGGCAAAAACGGAACCCTTATAGATTAGTCATGTCCGTCTGTCCGTCTGTCCGTCTGTCCGTCTGTCACAGCTGATTTACTCGGAAACTATAAATGCTACAGTAACGAAATTTGGTAAGGATATGTGTTGTATGAACCGCTACAGGATTATGATACTAAATTGTAAAAAAAAACCATTGGGGTGGGGGCCCTCCATACATGTAACTAAGGGATAGAATTTTTTTTTTGTTGTATATAAGCGTGAGGGGTATTAATAGAAAGGTCTTTGAAAATGATATGAAGGTTTATAAATCTTATTTAAATTTAAGCAAATCGTTTTCGAGATATCAGCTCTCAAAGTCTGAAAAATGTGTCCCCCCCCCCTCTATTTTTTAAACTACGCGATATAAAATTCTAAAAAAAATATATGTTATGCACATTAATAAACTCTATCAACGATTTTTGGTTTGATTAAATTATCTCTTTTAGTTTTTGAGGTAGGTTGATTTAACTGTATTTTTTTAATAAAAAATTGATAATGGTACGGAACCCTTCGCGCGCGAGTCCGACTCGCACTTGGCCGGTTTTTTTTATTGATTTAGGTATAGGAATAACCCCGTGATGGTCCCGTTGGCACCAAGTCGAGGTCTGATAATGGGATCTTGGAGAAATCGGTGTTGAAATCCGTTTTTTAATTCGGTATTATGATATGTCTACAAGTCTGCTCTACTGTACCGTTCTTAATATTCATGATTATGCTTTATCGTCTGCGTTACTAACTTGGCATGCATCGCACTTGTACTGGCATATTGGCGTGGTATGAGCAATGGTAGATCATATCACGCTAATATGCCAGTATTTGTTGCTTTATACGACGCTGCTCGCGAGTATTAAGAGGAATTTGAACCATATATTCTACACGTCAAAATAAACAAAATCAAAAAATTATCGGTGACTGTTAAATTTCACCAATTTTTTTTAAATTTGATTTGTATGTTTGAATACTTTTCAACATTGTCAGTATCAACATGCAACAACTCATAGCAAGAATTCTTCTATTTTTTTTTTTCATTTTTTTTTAGTGACAGGTTGTTGTTGTTTCGTGAAGTGTAGATATTCTTTATTTTTTGATTGCCAGCAGGAAAAAGCGAAAGCATTAGGTAGCTTTATAATAAAAAAAAGTATACCGAAAAAAGTGTGATTTTCTCTGAGACCAAGCCTAATCCAAACAATTTTAAATAATGGTCAGGAATACAAATACATAGACTATTCTATTCACTTCTCTCTATTCTTTTATTCACTAAAATCTCTCGCAATGCTCGCGAGCCCGGGTATGTCGTGACCCCTTAAAGACCTCTATCATTATTATATCTTGACTAGGAAAATGTAGGGAAACATTTTATTGATGTATGAGTACTCCTTAGCTCGTTGATTGACTTTGAGCCTTCTGATGAGTCCCAATGGTACTCATACTATACTATGAGTAGTGAGTACCATGAGACTTATCAGAAGGCTCAAAGTCACTCAGCGAGCTATGGAGTTTTTCTATGTGATCGAATGAGGAGATACGAATGAAAGGCGTCGATGTGTCGATACACATCGATCGTTTATCGTGACATGTCACTTTCGCACTTGTTTATTAGTAAGAACGTTATAGCAGCCACGACAAATGTTAAAAGTGGAAGCATAATAAGCCTGTAGGTCACTTCCAACCAATACTATTATGAACGTTCAAAGGAGAGGCCAATTTTCAGCAGACTGTCTTATGACTGAGATGATGATGATGACGTACTGTAGTCATTCATTACGTTTGGTAATTTATGCTAATACTGGGCAAGCATATGAGCGAGCACCAAGGCTCCTAAGTGCTTCAATATAAAAAATACTCATCAGAGGAAAACCTCATTAACGCGCAAGTCAATTCAATCAAATAAGAATAAACAATTTTGCTAGTGGTAGGAAGTAGGAACTCGTGCTTAGTCCGCCCGGATAGCTACCACCGTCTTACCCGTAAACCTGCAGCTAAATAGTTAGTACTGTGTTCCGGGGGTGCGCCAAAGTATTTATAAAATTGCAACTTAGATTATTGGAACTCCGAAAATTTTTCTTATACAATTTAACTTCATAATGATCGGTATTTAGAATAATCTTTGTTCATAATCATCATCACATAGAATTATTTATGTTCATAATATTGTTTTTCATACATATTTTTAGTACTAACTTTTATGTTTAATTTTTCACTATATTTATTTTTTGCTATATATTCTAATGTTATAGGTATTTATTTTTATCTGTACTGGTTTTATGTATGAATTATTTTTGTTTAGTTAAATATAAATCGTACTATTACTGTAAACTAGCTACCTGCACAAATCAGGTTGTGGCAGAATCGGTACTGTACTAAACGGGTTCCCTTTAAACTTTTTTTGTCCGAAACGCTTAGGACATAACAGACTTGGTATAATCTATTGTGGCATCAACTTAATGAGACAGAAACATCACTTGGCTTAAATAACAATATTTCGAATATTATTTTGTCCGGAACTATCTTGGCATATCATTAATTACGTCGAGTGTTAGGTATAAGACAGAAATTAGACTTGCATTTTTTTTTTGGGCATGTAGCCACATGTTCGAAACTTGCCTTTTTCGTCAGGCAGAATTTGCTGTGAGGGCAGAAATTTTCTGCAGTGAGCGAGCGAAGCGAGCGAACAAAACCTTCCGGGGCAGATCCGACTCGGATAGGTTAGGTTAGAACTAAGGCGGGAACAAAGCTCCCGCCTTAGTCTTCGAGGTTTTTTTTTTTAGCAACCTAGAAAGTACTCCGCTCAGTAACACAGTAAGTAACGTATAGAATATTACTACTACCTCGATTATATTGAGAGGTTGTAATTATTCCTTCTCTGTTATGCTAAAACAAACTATGCCGTTACTTTTTATGCACATCCAGATTATGCCTCATCAGTCATCATAAATAGGAGCATCGAAATTATGCTCGAATAATATTCGAACAACTCGAAATCTGCCACAAAGAAATATGCTAAAGTTGAGTATGTCACAACAGTTTCTGCATAAAGCCCATTATGACTACATAGTTTATGTTATTCATAAAAGAATTATACCACAACAGAGTGAACCTAATGGGAAATGGTTATAAATAAACAATTTATTTCAAATAACTTTATGAGTATAGATTAATCTACTTGACGACTTTAGGATGATAAAATTTCGAAATAATAGTACATTGTGCATCAAGGGAGGTAAGTACGGAATTACTAACGAGAGTGTTAGAAGCCCGACGCCGCTAGGCGGAGGGCTTTTATGACTCGAGTTAGTATTCCGCTTACCGACCGTGATGCATACAATGTTTTTCATCACACTTGCCAGCCAAAAATATAAGTTTTAAGACATAATATTATTAAATGACGTACTGACATTTCTATTACTCCCTAGGGAATTTCACTTTTCTATTACTCCCGCTACGCGCGCAAGCAATAGCGCGCTTAGACAGCAAGTGTGATGAAAAAATCGTTATGAACATTGTAGGTAGAAGTTAATTTTTAGTAAGAAAAATAGTATGAGAAAAATTTTTCGGAGTAATGATGATTATGAGTAAAAAACGGTATTAGTAAAAATATTCGAATAAAAAATTGTATACGTGCCAATATGGACCCGTGTTCCGGCTTGGGGGTAAGATAGCCGGTGTAATACTTACTGCATGGCATATATATAGGTAATCCATCTATAAGTCCTCAGAGAGGCAGTGCATAGGCGATTTTTTGGTCACTATGTCCAATGTCCATGGACCTAAGTTCCTGCTTTCCTTCAGGTTGGTTGAGAGCTCAGTTGTCTACCTTCGTCACATAAAAAAATAATAATAAGAGCGTCGAAACCACACATTACCGTACGCTTCACTTATGCATTGAATCAGTGTCACGCGTCAGATCTGTGACGTCATCCCACCAAACAATGGGTATTTTCTGCTTCGCTGAGGAAATCTGGGTTTTTATACGACTTTCCTGGTCATGACGTCGTTTGATTAAAGATAATTATGGAAATATTTCATTTAAAGTTATTTAAATTTATATAAAATAGTTCCAGAATTATCTTACAGTGTAGACCCTACAGCAGTAGGGCGTCTAATTATACTTTTAAGGTTCCGTTAGTAAATAAACTAGGAAGCCTTGTTGACTGTTAGTACTATAAAAAATTTAGAAAAAAACGTTAATTTTAACGCAGAAGGCAGAGGTAAAAAGCCATGGCCGATGGTGAGCTCTGGAACCTAGGACCATTTTTCTGATAGCCTGGAATGTGTTCCATACTCGGGTGGGTACCGAGTCGCCAATTTTGAATACGATGAGTGTATTTTAAATAACCCATCCATATTCTCGTAATAAAAATTACCTAACTTGGAACCTGCGTGCCGAGCAAGTATTTTATTGGCACTTTACAATCTTTTTTTCTTCGGGAATTACATCTTTTGTGGTTGTATCTTATTAAGATAAATAAACTCCTTACTTTACATTTGGATTTGATAACCTGTGATCCATATATCCTTAGAACTGAGGTAAAATATGTGTATTCGAACTTATTGGTAGGTTACTATATACGGTGTAGAGATTTACCATGTATAGGTAATCCGCATTTAAACGCTAGATTAAATTTAAGTAACGTTTTAGATACGCAGTACTACCTCGCAACGCCATTTTCTTTTTGCATTGAGTTGGTTCGTTGCGGGAGTACGGCATGCTTTATCGAGACTTCAAACGGTGAGTACTAAACAATTCCTTCATGGGAAACAAGCTCCCTGAGAATCATGTTTGGGATACTAAATAATAAAAAATAAAAATAATAATGTAGGTACTAAACTCTTGTGTTTGAGACCGACACGATTTTTAAGGGCTCAGTCTGAAAACCAGCGCTGAGCGTCCTGCGCAGCACATGCTGAGACAAATATTTATTTTAAGTTTAAGTTTATACTTATCAGGTAATAAGCTTAGTTAAGTTCATTTATGTATTAGTAGTAAGTTTTTCTTTTTGTGCCCATAAAAATTTTGAAGTTTGAAGTTTGTAAAATGTTCATACTATCTTAACGATCATTGCAATATATTAATTATGCGTTACTTCATTATCTTTAGTGAGTGGGTAATATACAAAATGGGTGCTGTAATAATATTCCGTAAAATTTGGTTGCCAGTGAGACCTTGATATTTACTACTCAAACAAAATGTACTATGACTCGGCACGAGTGTCCAAACAACTTTAAGCCATTCGATCAAATACTAGACATTTTTTATGTATACAAGCCATTAGGCACAAAGTCATTAACCTATTCGTTGTACAATTGTAGGTATTAAATTTTGTTGTAGGTTACCTACACGTATCTTCTACATTTGGCGTTCGGGCATCGTACTTCAGTACCTATATCGCGAATATAACAAAATCCTAAATTATACAAGGTCCCCGTGAGGAAACGGAATAATTTTAATCGCGCATTTTTGAGGCCAAAAGAAAAAAAAAAATTAATGGGTCATTGTCAGTCCGAAAAACAAAAGTTGTCCACTCGGTGGTCAAAAGTCAGCAGCTTTTATAAATCTATGTTACGATTTTATTGCATAGGGCAATTAGACCGGGGAACCTAGTTGTACTGTCAATTGTTTTATCCCAAAATTAGTAGAGGAATTCCTTAACTTTAGGTATGTCCACCGAAAAGACGATAACCTAAATCTGACAATGACCCGAATACAGATGGGGGTGGGGGCCAAAAAAATTTTTTTTTACAATTTTTGAATGTATTTTCATATAAAAAGTAATGTTCCTATTTTAAAGACGAACGGGTCTTAATCGCGTAAACTTACGTTTAATTATTATATTCTGACGTTTCGGGCAGACTCTGTCTGCCTGCGGCCACAGGTGTAACGTCAAGCCCGAAACGTCAGGATATAATTAAACGTAAGTTTACGCGATTAAGACCCGTTTGTCTTTAAAATATGAGTGATAATCGTGAAAGTTTAAATCAATATAAAAAGTAATGTTACTCATAAAACTAGCACTCAAAATTAGTTTCAAGTTTTTTTTAAGTTTCTAAAAACCTCATTTTGAAAGGTTTTATTTCTGACTTTTTGACATCTATCAATGAGGATAGTGAGTTTTCGATTGGTAATATTTAACTCTGAAACTGATATCTTGGTAGACGTAGTTGACAACTACCTAGATAAGTAGGTATCCAAAAAAATTTTGATACCCACGGAAAACGCGTAATACTGTTGCCAACGAAGTCACGGCGCGGCGGTTGAATCGCTAGGAGAAATGCCCAAATACTTTATATGACTTTGCATGTATCGGTTTAAAAAAAAATATCTTCTCTATATTCATAGTGCTTATAAGGCCTCTCCTACACCAAAGAAATACTGTTAAGTATATCAGGATATCTTTATAGGCTGCAGAAGATGCAGAAGAGCCATAAATCAGGGCAATTACAATCCCTGTGAAAACTTTAATAGTCAGAACAATGGCAGTCATTCTAAGGATGTTGTATAAACTGGAACAGCCCTACATAATGGCCTACTTATAGATAAATTACTGAGATCATGGAATTGCATATGTAATGGCGTCGTGCATTTACAACCTCACAAGCGTATGTCTCTCTGTCCGTCTATCCGTGGTTATGGTTATGGTGGTATGGTTTTGCTGTCTACACATGATCAAACAAGTTTTTTAGGTAATAAGGTAAGAACGATAAGAAGGAAGGCGCTATTTTTTTTCCTATAACGAAGGGAAAAAATATTATACTTAACCCTCTGACCATTTGACAGCTCTGTTAAAGCATTCAATTTCGAGCCATATGGATTTGTAAATTGATTTGGTTTTGTTTTTTATATGACGGCAAATATATTGTCAATACCCATTAAAGGGTTAATAGTATTTGTTTCTAATTTTAAAAATGCAGTCCGTGTATAATATTAATAAGGATTCGTATTTCTCAGGGTGGAGACTTTCTTCATTTGTTTTGCAATTACCTACCGTATATACTATTACGGAATATAAATAGGCCTATCTGTAGGTATAGGTACTACCTTATTTTCAATTTATCAAAAAATCAGAACTTGTAAGCAAGTGTATAAGTATACGCTGGTTATAGAATGTAAAGGTAGGCATAGTCCAGTAAAAATCAGAATACAAAAGGATACTTAGCTAAGAATTATATCATGAGGCTTATAATATGAATACATAATTAATTAGTGACCTTAGATAGGCTCGTTCCTCGCTCAACGTTGGTATAGGCATTGCCATAAAGCGAGGTGCGTTACCTTATGGGCACTTTACCAAATGGGAGTGGCATTGGGGATATCTGTAAATATAGTGTAGGCCCTTTATTTTAAGGTAGTTTTATAAGATTTATTGTTGTTTGTTATTTTATTTAGTTTACAATTAGATTTAATTGAAAAAAAAATTATATTCCTATTGTTAGGTTAATAATTTTAGTCTTGTACCGTATGTTACTTTTCTTCCAATAAAATTCTAACATTAATTAGCGTATCCTATATTTTCTTGAGTAATCGCACTTAGACACCAACATTTCATGGCAATTATATAGTTACAGTACCTATAGTACCTAAACATAAATAGGTATCGATACAATTATACATTGGTGTGGCGCCCACACCAGTAACATAGTTTGCAAAAGAACCTTGATTATGACATAAACCACGCAGAATGAACACAATTGAATGCACCTTTTATGCAAAATATTATGAGCATGAAACCATTTAAAAAGTTTAAATAAGTTATTATATGAAGCATACATTTTAATACGCTTATTTAAGATTATTTACACCACCATTATAATATTATGCGTTGCTAATTATGTTTTCTTCATTCTGCTGTGTGGAGGTATGGACGTTTATTGAAGCTACGGCCAAAAATATTGCAGAAGAAAGCGCGATAAAGTGAGAAAAAAATTAAGTGTGCTGCAGCAGATGGGTAAAATTTTAGAAGTTTAAAGGAGCGAATTCTTGACCTCTAGTTCCTATAAGTAATTTTGTTCAAAAAAGCTCAAAGCCTCACATTCTGACTATAATATCCATACACCAATAATTGCAAAATTAAAAGAAATTCAAACCAACATCAACCGATTTCTCCAAGATCCCATTAACAGACCCGACTTGGTGCCAATGGGACGATGTTGGGATTATACTCGTCCGATTAAAAAGGGTTTTCATAGGAGAGATATTGAGGGAGTTACTTCACTATATTTACAAGTATATGTAAATAAAGGTTATTTTGTTTTCTTTTTGAAGTCCGTTAAAATTTTACCTACTGCAACTACGCAACTAACTAATAGTACCTAGTGATGGTAGGTCCTTATTGTTTATAATAAACCTCTGACAAAAATAATGAATGACGGACAGGGTGTAAAAATTCTAAGAAAAAATATGCAAATATGACTATAGTAAGGACATTGTCAAATATTCCCAATATGACTATAGTAAGGACATTGTCAAATATTAATTTTATTCCGCTCTCTGTGATTTCCCAAATGACTCGTTTTTTTTTCCTAATGAGATTCTTATTAAACATACTATCACTATTTTTCTAACATCCTCATACAGGAAGATATAAACATGATTCTTGCCCTATATATATACAGGAGTATAATATATAGGGCAAGAACTCTAGATGTGTCACCTAAAATCTTCTGCAAGTCGCCACTAAGTAGAAGATACAGAAGATTGGCGTCACAGGCAACACGACCCACGTGACAGCCATGACCACTCTGTCAAGAGTGTGACGCCAAAGTAGGAGACAGAAAATCCTACCAGATAGTACCTACTTTTCCAGCTAATCTTCAGGCCATACCGTACAATTTCCACACACATGTATAATTCACATAATAAGTATAGTAACTTTCAAACGAGTAAGTAGCACTTATTTGCACGGTGGGTAATTTTCTATATTATCACCTATCTAAGGATACTGCAAATGCAAATTGCAAAACTGGAGAACTTCTAGTCAATCTTTCAAGGTGTGGTCGGTTGTCGGCTGTATATTAGTTATACACAGTGTTATGTTTCACGATTAAGCATAGATTATAATCCTGACATCGTTCTCTATAATAAAATACATATCTTCAGACGTGATGTGCAAAATTGGTGATTTGATCTAATATGGGTCTAATAGACTAGACAATATTTGTTTACTATTGAACAAAGGGATACGCAATGGATTGCACACAGGCAGGTTCTTGAGTTAAGGCACCGTCTCACCACAAACGTTATCCTCTCTATGGAATGCTCTAATTGTTAAATTAAAATGTTAGTAAGTAAGTGTAGTAAGTGTTCGTTTTAATTTAGTAATGATTACAGTACCTACCTAACTGTTAAGAATCATTCGCTTTGCAAAGGAAGCTTCAAGAAGGACTGGTTTTCTTTCAGAGTTGAAAGGTGAAATCAAATCATCAAATGCCTGTCCCTTCCGTGTAAAATGAATGTCAATTTTTTGCGCTACCTAGGTAGTCCATATAATTTGGGCTAGTTATTTCACACTAAAACTAACAACGTCCACTAATAAATATTAGTAATTAGTGTTAATGATTAAATGATAACCTTCCAACAATTATGGACCATTTTACAGTTGAAACAGAATTAAAACATATTTATTAGACGGAGTAGACCTAAAACCATGTCACTGCCATGACATTGTGCCATTATCATTAGTTGCTTAATGTATGTGTGTTGTCATACAGTGAACTTGGTCAATATAAAGTTAAACAAGCGGAACACGGACATCGCGTGCAAACGACACCTACCTGCCGGCGAAAAATATTCGCTCCAACGGTCAGAAGAAAGCGACAGCAAACTTTTACTTTCCTCTAGCGATATTCAAATTCAGAACGCTTACCAGGGCACAGAGCAGGCACAGTGTCCAGTCCATTTCTATTTACTTATTGAACTTGTACATTGCGAATGACCACACTCGGTCACAGGTTATTAACGAGTAACTGTCACTGCGGCGCGCTAGCACATTACGTACACTTGATATTATTGGAGTTCGTCAAGCTGTGGGGAATTCAATCACCCAAATATCGACTTTACTGTCCACGCATCAAATTGTACAACGGTTTGTTTCACTTTTCCGGCTGTATTCGATAATTTCAATGCGCGTACGCGTACTAATCGACTGTCGATAAGCGGACATCGACAAGACATGCACCTTCTGTTGCGGTGCGGTAACTACTGGTCAAGTTCGCTCGCGAAGTTGTTTACGCTCAATGCCACCAGTTAGCGAAGATCTCTGACGTAGCTTGATGAACACCTGTTTTGTTTCGTAGTAGAAGGAGTTACAAAGATGCGGCAGGTCAAGTCAGACTGGTGGGTAGCACAGGTGTTCGATATGATTGACCTGTATTTTTTTTATAATGATCAGGGTTCGTGGTTCTCACGCCTTTTGCGACATTTTGGCGCCTTGAGATTACGGCGATTAATTAAGTGATTTCATCGATACATTGGTAGCATCACTACAGCTGTATTTACTGTTCGTAATGGTTATAATATTGGGTATGTTTGCTCAACGTACTTAAACCACAGACAGGAAGTCCTTTTGTTCGTGAATGGTATAGGTTTTAGACGTCATTACCGTAATATGACGTCTCATAATATGAGGATAATATAAAATGTTGGTAGGTACCATTTTTCGAATGTAATTAAAATAACAGGTTTCGATAAGCTTTCTTACAAAATCCTGGATTTCCTGCCCTTCCAAAGTAGTACCAGAGATTATTTAGTGTAGTACGGTCAAATCGTACATAATTTTACCCTAAACTCGCAAATCAAGTAGTATCGCTGCATTTTTGGTATGTTGTTTAGACACCATAGGACAGTATAAAACCATATTTTGCAAGCAAAAAAAAGTTGTGCTAGCTGGGTAGTACGTGAAAAACTGCGAAATTTACGGCCATTTTTTAGTTTCTAATTTTTATTTAAAAAACATTACGTTTTTTGACTACATATGTTAGTAAACGTTTAAAGACTAATAAATTTCCAACAAGTTGAGCTAACATGCATTACCGTAGGTCTTATAGTTTCAGAGATTCGAGACTTTAAAAAGTACCCCTTTTTGTAAACTAGATAAAATTTTGTGTTTTGCTAACGTTTTCGACTTAATATCGCCTCACCTAATTATGCTACGAAAAACATGCAATAATGACCTTATAGCGCACTTAATGTTCTTTAATTTAAGGGTAAAATTAGGTCAGTGAACTTTATAGTTGAAAGTATAAACCCGAAATTCCAAAGGCAGGAGGCCCGCTATCTAAGTTTTTCATACAAATCGCAAGTCGATTTGCAAAGCTACAATTTTGGTATATTTTAAAGGCCTTATAGATATATACGAAAATGCATATTAAAAGAAAAACAAAAAAATAATTTGGGCATGGGACGTAAAAAACGGAAAAAAATCGCACTTTTTTTAGTTTTTGACGTTTAACTAAAAATTTATTATCTTTTTGATACTGATTGCTATAAAACTAAGAAAGAACATTAAATTTGAAAGGATTTGAGCTACGTTGCATCACCCTAAGTTATATATATTTTGAGATACGACATTTCATAAAGTGCCCTTTTATCAAAACATAAACAAATTTTAGGTTACGTTAAAGCTATTCACTAAATATTGGCAAAACGTTCGCGCTAAGAAAAAAAAAGTAATTGTAGATAATAACTACATTAAATTTGGAACAAATTGAGCCGATAACAATTACTGTAAGTCTTATAGTTAGGGTATACGAAGCTTCAAAACATACATTCATTTTCTTAACTTAATGAAGGGCACATTTTGAAATGTCGTATCTTTAAATCTATATAATTTAGGGTAATGCAAGGTAGCTCAAATCCTTTCAAATTTGATATTCTTTCTAAGTTTTGTAGCAATTAGTATCCAAAAGTTAATAGTTTTTTAATTAAACGTCAAAAAGTAAAAGAAGTCCAATATTTTTTCAGTTTTTTTCGTCCTGTGCCGAAATTCCTTTTTTGTTTTTCTTGTAATTTGAATTTTTGTACGTCCTTATAGGGCCTATATAATATACTAAAATTGCAGCTTTGCAACACGACTTGCCATTTGTATGAAAAACTTTGATAGCCGACCTCCTGCTTTTTGAATTTCGCGGTTTTAGTTTCAATTACAAAGTTTACTGACCTGATTTTACCCTTAAATGAAAGAATATTTACGTATTGCGCTATAAGATAATTATTTCATGTTTTTCGTAGCATAATTAGGTAAGGCGATATTAAACCAAAAACGTTAGCAAAACTCAACATTTAATCTAGTTTACAAAACAGGGTACTATTTGAAGTCTCGAATCTCTGAAACTATAAGACCTACGGTAATGCATGTTATCTCATCTTGTTACAAATTCATTCATCTTTAAACGTTACCTGATACATATTGTCAAAAAACATAAGGCTTTTTTTATAAAAATCAGAAACTAAAAATAGACAGTAAATTTCACAGTTTTTCACGTATAACGCAACTAGCACAACTTTTTTTTTGCTTGCAAAACGTGGTTTTATACTGCCCTATGGTGTCTAAATAACATACCAAAAATGCAGCTTTACTACATGTTTTGCGAGTTTAATAGCAGTGTTTTACCCTACAATAAAACACATATTAAGCGAAACACCTTATTCGAAACCTACATTAATATTTGAGAGAGGCAATCTTGTTTACTATGACGTGACGGTTGCTGATTTGACTATACTCTACTCTTTTTACCCCCTCTATCAGTTTCCCGTTTGTGCCACCAGGGTACCAGGGTAGGGATGCCCGCTCCCTCGTCATTGGTTCTCAAATTTAATGTTTTATTTACACGTTTTGCAATGTTTCACCAAAACAGTGATATAATAGATCGATAGATACACCACCGTCACTAAAACTTACACAAAGGTGAAGTGAAGTGAAAGTGTTAAGATTTGTAGTGAGTTAGTGAAAAGTAACTGTGAGAGTGGAACATTGCATTTTAACCGCCAGGCAGGATTATAAAGTGTAGGTTTCGAATAAGGTGTTTCGCTTAATATGTGTTTTATTGTAGGGTAAAACACTGCTATTAAGCTTCTGCACCGTTATTCGAAACCTACATTAATATTTGAGACCTGTCTGTTATCGCCTGGTGGCAAGACACCAATGTGAATCATGTGAAAACAATTAGGTAACTGGTAAAGTTACAGTCACATTCGTGTGTGATAAGAATAAAAATGTTCTTTTATATTATGATATATGGATTAAAACACATAATATACAATAATACTGTTTATTGAAAAACAACTTTAGCATACAATAATACTGAAAAACAAGCTTATTTCAACTTAATCTAGGCTTGTATTAAACCTGAATACATTGTTACGTATGTAATTATGTATCTACAACCGACCAAAATCAATTGTAATAATTAACTGGTGGTAAGTCAAAAATGACCCAATGTAACATTGGATTTTTCAATTATGTTGTATTGTAATTTATTATAAATAAATCAATTAAACATGTATCTATTTTTTATTGATTCGGTACCCTTTGCTCCTAATCTATAAGATCTTCGTACAATTATTTTTCAAATTGAATAATCAACGGGAGTAAAACATTCAGTTACAGCTAAGACGGGTGCTGATTGTCGAATTTCTCTACAGCAAACGTTAGAAAAAGTATTTTGTGAGCGTCAGTTATCGCGAGCTAAGATTTCATCCAACGGAAGGATTTGTACCAAATTTTTCGAAGCTACTGCAGGATGCACTAGCTTAGCTACCCGGACTAGCTTGGATGCCCGCGTCATTTTCAGACTTACAAATGTCACCATACCAAATAATATAGGGTCCAAGTCCATATATTTTAAGTTTTGAGTTAAATGCAAACAAATAACCGTTTTTAATTCAATAAATTAATAAGGTTTCCTGATTTTGATTTAAATTCTAGCCTTACTGTATTTAATTCATAATTCATTTATTATATATAATCATGTGTTACACAAGGTCTTATTGTATAATAATAGTATAGTTCACATGAACCCTGTTTGGGTATTGGTAATTTTACACATTTAACTAAAACTATACATAACTAAAATTAGATTCTTGCAACGTGCTCTTTTAATGTACTTAACAGAACGTAGTAAATTAAGTATTAACATTTACAATAACGTTAATAATTTAAGAGGCACAATCAGTTTTTGACCCAGAAATTGGCCAAAATATTATTGATGTATAAGATACAATACAATTGTTTTTATTAACAGATAGTAAATTAAGGTCATATACCCTATGACCTGAACAAACAACAATAAGATAGGCAGGTTTTGAACATTCCTAAAAGCTATTTTCATTGATGAGTACCACCTTTTTTAAGCAATTCTACTAAGGTACCGGTATCCCGTATAGGTACGTCTTTACGTTGTTTACTTTTGAAGTTTCATTGGAAATAGCCTTTCATGAATATTTTACAAGCGTATTTGACGCTAGGTGGACCTGCAAATTAGGGTCTGTTAAGGTAGCAATCACAGATTTGTACACTTAAATGGTCGAATAGGACAAACTTACTTTTTGATGCAGGTCAATTATTTATCTAGCAAAATCGGCTGCTGAGGGTGTGTTCACATTAACGACCACGAGCGACCACACGACTATAAGCACCACTTATACTAAGGGTGTTTATAAGTTTTTGACGATGATTTTTGCCAGCTAGAAGTAATAAATTCTTTTGTTGTTGGGACCAATTTTCTATGCTTTCTGTCCATCCCCACATTATCCTGCTTCTAGCATCAACTCCTGAGCCTGGGACGGGGGATGACCTGAGGCTGTGTCTATCAGGGCCTGATCTAGAGTAAGTACAAGTATTGTGAATGGTGGGGCAAGGGCTCGATTTTTGAGATCAGCTCTCCAAAAAACTATCGGCCACAGGGGGGCTACGATCAGGTAAATTCCTAGAGCTGTAGTCATTGCGTTTGCTAATACTTGAGGTATAAAGAATGGTGGTGGGAATATCCAGGCTAGCTGGTAACGCCACGTTCGACTGAATGCATTGTGAAACTGGGCTTGACGATCTGCCGCGTTCAGTGATACATAATTAGGCACTTCATACGCCCTTGCCGACACGAGGTGTACTTCCGGCGTGTCCCATTTCGAGAATATATTCACTGTTATTTAGGAGAAGGAGATTTCACTAACGACAGGCAGGCGAGACAGGCGGTCTGCTTCGCAATCGAACTTACCGGAAGATAGTGAATTAGTAAATTAATGTTGTACTGGTCTACTAGATGAAACACCTTGTAGCATAGATTCATTAGGGAGGATGACAGAGTTCCCCCTTCGTTCCTCAGGAAGGCAACTACAGACTTGTCGTCGCTTTGTGTCATGGAAGAGTTTGTTAGGTAATGGCAACAACATTTTAGGGCATTTAGGATCGCGAGCATTTCTCTTTGATTTGGATGGAGACTTTACTCTTCTTGTCCTATCTTCTTATTGCCCCCATCATTTTATATTTTCATTGTTTATCCACAATGATAGTTCGAGCAGCGCTTCCAT
Organism: Thaumatotibia leucotreta; assembly: GCA_025490895.1. Lineage (NCBI taxonomy): Eukaryota > Metazoa > Arthropoda > Insecta > Lepidoptera > Tortricidae > Thaumatotibia > Thaumatotibia leucotreta. Next base: position 19,726 of record JALPQI010007277.1, on the reverse strand, counting down.
TAGTATATATAGGGAACCGACAATATATGGACTGGTGAAGGGGACTCGTACCAAATGCTAACAGGGCTCTGTGATTGAAACGGCCACGGAGTACTGGAAAGCGGACAAAGTTTAGGGAGCCCACAATACTTTGAATTTCGTTTGTACAAGTGGATTTTCGCTTCAAAAACGGCATTTATTTTCAGGGCCAAGCATTTCTTTAATGGGAAGTACTTTTTGTTGGCATGAGGATACCAACAATTTTTCAGATATTCTATGGCCCTCCGAGGGGTAAGGATAGACTTAACATGATTGACCTGCCAGCCCAAATGTTCTAGAATTTGCACTGTTTTGAAGGCTTTTCGTGATAAAGGCCGAGGTTCCGATTTGCTAGGAGAAAAAATCTAAATTAACTAAAACTCGAAAGGGCTGGGCAACCCAATTGGTCAGAAATAACCTTAAGCAAGCAGGTCCTCTGCAGCTGTTGAAAATCAGACTTTGAAACAAATTCAGACTCGCTGGCTGCGACAAGCAGATGGAAATAGGCGTTTGACAGATCTATTTTTACTAGCAAATCTGAGGGCTGAATGAACCCTGAAATTCGGTGAAATTTTCACCAACTTGAACTTTACGATCGGTAAGTATAGAATTAAGATTTGAATATTGGACGTTAAGATCAGTCGCTTTTTGGGATTAGGAACATCGGCGTGACAAAAACTAGGAGTGTAATATATGGATAGCACGCCCGTCTCAATAATTCTTTGAATTGTTTCCTGCATTTGGCAATGCTAACGGGGGCCTTAGGTAAAACGAATTTCGAAACGATTTAATCAATTTTAATAGTGAGCGTGGAATATTTAATGATTCTCATCTTTCCAAAAAAATTAAAAATTAAAAACTGACCCGTTCGAAAACTGTTGCAGTCAGAATTTCCTCTTTTGATTAAAGTCCCTGCGTGGGAAGTTTTGACCTAGTCGGGTAGTGATTTTATAGGCATTGGGGCCTTGGGGTCTCGGGCCCAGGCTACGCTGGCGAGGCATTCCCTGACCTTGGCTATTTGAAATTATTCTGGATGGGCGAAAGGGATCGCGCTAGCCCATTGGTAAAAAGTTATAATTGCCTTGCGCAGACAATTTTAAGAAAAGTCGAGGTATATTCATAAAGCAGCTTGACTCGTCATAAATACCCTGTGTGTACCCTTTTTGAGCATTACTACCCAGATCAGCACTTGCTTGCGCCGCAGGATTATTTTGGGTTGGCGTTCAGACCAGCGACAAAGTTTTTGTAAGAAAGGTCAAGGCATATTCATGAAGCAGTTACACTGGTCATAAATGCCCTGCGTGGGCCCTTTTTAGGAATAACTACACAGATTAGCACATGCTTGCGCAGCAGGCTTATTTTGGTTTGGCGGTGAGTCCGGCCAAAAGTTTTTGTAAGAAGAGTCTAGTCATATTCATAAAGCAGTTAGATTGGTCATAAATACCCTGTGTTGGCCCTTTTTGAGCATTACTACATAGATTAGCACTTGCTTGCGCAGCAGGCTTATTTTGGGTTGGCGGTCAGACCGGCCAAAAAGTATTTGTAATAAAGGTCTAGGTGTATTCATAAAGCAGTTAGACTAGTCATAAAATACCTGCATAGGCCCCGTTTGTGAGCATTAATACACATTAGCACTTGCTTACGCAGCAGGCTTATTTTGGGTTGGCGGTCAGACCGGCCAAAATTTTTGTAAGAAAGGTCTAAGCATATTCATAAAGCAGTTAGACTGGTCATAAATGCCCTGCGTGGGCCTTTTTTGAGCATCACGACATAGATTAGCACTTGCTTGCGCAGCAGGCTTATTTTGGGTTGGCGGTCAGACCGGCCAAAAAGTTTAGGAAATGTCACAGTGTTTTTCCCAATAAAAGTTATGTGAGCTCGGGGTATCTTTCTTATGGACTCTTTGACACTTAGGCAGCGGGGGATACAATCTCGTCTTTGTCGGATAAGGTCAGCGCGGTGACGACATGTTAGTTGCAATCATTACAGATATATTGATTTAAACTCTCACGATTATCACTCACACCTATTTTAAGACCAGTTTGTCGTTAAAGCATCATTAGGGATCTTATGAAAACTACCCTCCATAAAAGATCTGATTTTATTTTCTAACGGCTGAAAAGACAGCTCATCAGACCATGCTATTAATGCGTCAAAAACATAAATTCTTTAATTAGTCATTTGTCTCGAGGCCTACAAAGGCCGGTTGGGAGCAGCAAAGCTTATGTACCTCTGAATATCGGACGCTTGTCCAGTTTTCGGAATCAAAATGTTGAACAGAGATTATAAGGTCAACATGAGCGGGCGAGTATTTTGGAACGGACGGTTCTTCTAAAACATCGTTAAATGCAACTTTAGTGTCAAACCATTTTCTTTAAGAACAGTGGGTTCAAATTTCTTCAGCCTTGTATATACGAGTATCTCGCTGCTCAAGTTGCCCTCTAATTCATCTTATTTGCCTGAGAAAGGTACATTACTCATGGATTGCAACATGTCACTAATACAGATCTGGATACCGCTAACCTTCTATGGCATCGTTACGCCGCCATCGGCTCCCATGCCGGAGTAGGTATAGTCTTGAATCGGACGATGAGCTAGTGCTTGATGCACTAGATATGTCCGTCATTATTTTGCAAAAACTCTGCAAAATAAAATAAGATTAGTAACAAATTTTTATATTCGAACGGTAAAACCGTTAAGACTTTAAAATATATTTCACTTACAAATTCCAGGAATTTGTGACTGAACCGTACGTCTCGGTAAACGAGACACCAATGACGAGGGAGCGGGCATCCCTACCCTGGTACCCTGGTGGCACAAACGGGAAACTGATAGAGGGGGTAAAAAGAGTAGAGTATAGTCAAATCAGCAACCGTCACGTCATAGTAAACAAGATTGCCTCTCTCAAATATTAATGTAGGTTTCGAATAACGGTGCAGAAGCTTAATGTACGATTTGACCGTACTAAAGGTACACATGAGTACAAGGATTGTAATAGCGAGTATGCCCCATTTGTCGAATGATAAAAAACTAGGTAATATTATTAATCCCACTAGTAAGTGAGACAAAAAGGTAGTAGATCAATAGCACATTGTGCATCAAGGGAGGTAAGTACGGAATTACCAAGGAGAGTGTTAGAAGCCCGACGCCGTAGGCTTCTGATGCATACAATGTTTTTCATCACACTTGCGGACAAAAAATTTAGTTTTAAGACAAATATTATTCTATGACGTACTGACATTTATATTAAGGACTCCCTAGAGAATTTCACTTTTCTATTACCTACTTCCGCTACGCAAGCAAGCAATGGCGCGCTTAGACAGCAAATGTGATGAAAAATTGTTTATTTTTCGATGGTCCATATCCTTAGTGGATCCAGCGAACCCTACAAACACTGGAATTTCCCGCTTCTCTGAGGTCCTACCACGGACATTGAAAATTTTGGGCATTCATCACTGTCAGTCCAATTAAGGCATAATGCGAATGGCAGAAACCATAAATGTTTAGTTAGCCCGAAATGTACCCTGCTGAACCACTGCAACACACCGCGGAAATGACGTGGACCGATGTTTAAGGGCTTTCCGGCTAACGGAGTGAGCGGCGAAGGCCTGCCAGCGAACATTGAATACTCAAAGTAACAATCTTTTTCACTCATTGAAATGTAATTTGAGCGACAGAGACAGGTTAATGTGAATTGTCGATGTTCTCAGTAGTATCTTGGGTTAATCAAAAGAGCGACGCCAAGTGACTGGTTAAAATGATACCTACTACCTCTTACTATCGTGGAAATGCATGGTCACGTTACGTTAATTTGTTTTATGTGCGACCTGTTATTTTCGATACTTGTGACATCGCCAGGATCGAATAACGTTTGATATACTTCATCACTACTGAACATGGGTCTCCCCCAAAGATTTCCACAATACCGACTTATTTATTCATATACTTATATATTATGGATTCACAACCACGGTGAGTTTAAAAGCAGTATTTCTATTAATTCTGTGGATCTTAGACGGGTGCTGAAAGGGCATAATAAAACAAATATGACAAACAGAGAAAAACGTTATATTTTTCAAAAAAAATAATGTAAAAAAACTTTTATTTAATATTACATCTTAAATGTAAGTAAATGTAGATTCTTAGGTATACGAGTATTATGAATTCGAATTCTAGTTATGATCAATAATGGATACCTACCCACAGCATATTGCCTATAGGAAATAATAGGAATAAATAAACTATTAAGCCTAGTGTTGGTAATACGATACCTTCAATAACAAGACAAAAACTAAATTCAAAAAGTGTCTTTCTGGAAAATAGTAGGGAAGGAACTACTAACGAATCAAATATTAAATTATCAAATCATAAATGTTAAATTAGCCTGAAAAAATATTTTGTTTCACATGACAACAACAACCACCGTGCACAGGGACCGCCATAAACATAATAGAACCTTTCTCATTTAGGGCTGTCATTGGTTTGGAAATGATTTTCTGATTGCAGGTAGCTGTGTAGCCGCTAATAACGTTGACGTGCGCTGTATTGCATGGTTTCTCAGGCGCCCTGTAAAAGAACATGGCTCTGTAATTTTGCTGAATATCACTGAAAAAAAAAATTGTTACCAAAGTGACTGTTGGCTATATTACGAGGAAACTTTGGTATATGTAACAAATCCTTGCTATTTTACAAGACTAAAAAGGTTGAAGTCGATACCAGAGTTTTGGTTAAATTAACAAAGAACATTGTACATTATACCAAACAACTGGGTCGCGTTTTATAAAGTTACAATTTACAATTTCGCTGTTTGCCTCTCTACAGTAGAGGCATCGTAAGAAGTCGTTTTTGACGTTTGTTTGCACATGAAGTTCTGTAAAAATTTGACAGTTGGTATAATGGAGCAAATGTCAAACTTCATTGTTGCCTGAACGGAATAGTGATGTTACTGCTGTTGCTGCAATTTACCGATACGTCAATCGAAATAAATAAGTAAATTTTTTTTATGGAGGTACGAATAATTGCTATAATAGTAGGTACGCACATATTTTCTAAAAGTTTGTCATGGTTTCGACAGGTCCTCGCGAGCCCGTGTGCCCGGTGGACGCGGCTTTACAGACTGTGTGGAACTTGACAACCAGATAAATGTCATAATTGTTATTCAATTCAATGTATTTATTCACATAAGCTAGTATTAACACCAAATCACTTACTAGTTACATCATAAAAATAAATAAAAAATTAAAATTATGTTAAAATAATAGTAAGCACATAATAATTACAAATTCAATTATAAAATCACGTATAATTTTATTTTTCGTAGAATAATAATTTATATACCACTACGTTATTTATCACCTAGATGTGCTCTGTTTTTAATAAATGGTTTTAGTGAGTTTATATACTGTATTTACGGCATTTCTCTATTTGGCATATCTACATTGCACTCTGAGCTAGCAGCACGCAAGTTTGCCAACGTGGGTTGGGAGTGGTTTGCTATGAATTTTGCTTATAGAGGTCACGTCCTATCCGTCCTATAAAACATCTTACCTAAATGCGACTTTACGTCATTATGACGTCACCGGCTCCAAAGTTTCGCTGCCTGCTAATGATTCTAAGTAAGATTACCAAACACTTTTTTAATTCGGATTACCTAACACTTTTTTAATTAAACTTTTTCAATGGCAAGTACCAGATCTAACGCCCTTTCGCACTTGACTGAAAATTTTACGACGGTAAAATCGAGCGTTTCACAACACTATTGTGAGCTGTCAAAAACGACTTCTTACGATGCCGCTACTATAACGCACGTACATATTAGCTAGAAAGAGAGGCAAACAGCGAAATTGTAAATTGTAACTTTATAAAACGCGACCCTGGTGTAATCAACAAAAAACTGGTGTAATCAACAAACGAATGACAATATAAAAAGTGTGGTAAAATAAAAAATAATGTAATAGGACCGAATTCAACCTTAATTTCCGGTTAGAATTACGCAAGATCTGATAAATCCAACTTAGTATTTTTTCAGTGTATAACTTCCCAACCAAATAATCGCTGAATTTCATTTCGCCGAAACATCGATAGCCGTGCCATGATTTGGCAGTAAAGTTTACGTTAGCGTTTACGCATACTATTTATCGTGACCCTACCTAAATCTGAAAATGAAAATTCGGCCAAATGAAAATTAACATATAATAAAATTGGGAAAAGTTAGTACCTACACCGAGCGGCAAAATGAAATTCTGGTTAGCAACATGTTAAGAAAATAAATATTTATACCTACTAGAAATATACAGTTGAGTAGTAAAGTATATACCAAGCCAAGCCAAACCAAAGAAACGAAAGCTTTAGTTAATTTGTCTATAATCATTATAACTATGTGGACTTGATCCACTATTATATATTTTAGGCTGCCTAAGGATATATCAAACATCTTTAATAGAAGTGCAGAAGCCGATTCGTCAATGGACATCAACTAAACTAAATGGATAATGAACGATTATATTGTAATAGAACATCATACTCACACGCATATTTCTTCACAAAGTGCTCTCGCGCCGACTAGAAAATACCATCGGCCATTTACTCGCGCCGCCTTCGCTTGTACATACTAAATAAAAAGGCAAATAACAAATTTTAGTGTTATTTAGTTCATTTATAGTCTGGCAAACTAACTAACTTGGCAGCGAAAAATAAGCCGAAAAATAACGCACTTATATTATTTTAAATGGTGGATTCTGTGTAAATTTTAGCACCTAAACTAAAATTTTAGGAAAATGTCCTTTAGAGTATATACCTTCATTACTGATGGACATAGTTCGTCGATAATGGGATCTTTGTTCCTCTTGCACGCCGCAGCATCCCCAAATCCACTCGCTACCAAGTGAAATGCACTTTTCACCTGCCGACAAGAGAATTTTTTGTCGATTATAATTTTTATAACATTTAAAATATAGTGATGACATACGGTACTGAAACGTGGTCGCTGACAATGAGCCTCATAAGGGTCATTCTCATAGGGCACGTTTTTTGGGCGTCGGGTAGAATAACTTTGTATTCTTGCATATATATGGCGTAAAAAAAATGTTGGAGGGTAGTTTTCGTTTTATTCTACCTGTAGCAGTTGTAATTTCGAAGATAATCTCTTGAGAACTAGTAATAAAAAAATATAAAAGCCTACTTTTATCACGCTCCATCAAGCGTACAGACTCCAAAATTTGGGACAAACCCCTTTGCAACTCGGGAACCACTACTATTACCTAACACAGGGTATTGTTTTATTATAGTCAATTAAACAAATTAACATTTTGTTAAGTTGATTGTTATTTCAACTGCTTGTATAAAGAAATATGATTTTTTCTCCGCGCGTACGAATTTATGACTAAACTCCGTCATTGGAAGCAAAACAAAATTTCACATCACTATTTGCAATTTTACGCACATCACTATTGCATTGAGCGAGCCAGTTCAGTCTTGTCTGTGACACGTTGGGCGACGGAGGTGCGTCTGGCGACGCTGGGCGATTTTACAAACGTAAGTATCTAATCTCCGTTTTTTGTCACTTGCATTTTCTCAACTCCGTTTAGTCATTTATTTTTCTATTGGTGTGATTGATCGTTCTACTATTTAAGTATAATGAATTGAACTGTATTACCTGTTAAATGCGTGTAATGTCGTTGTTCTAAATAAGATAATTAATGAAATAAAAATAAAAAATAGCTTTCTCCCTAGGCTCCGTCAAATAAACTCCGTCAAATATTTAGACGGAGTTGAAAAAATTTTTGGATTTTGATGAGATTTGAAGGTTTATATGTAGATATAGTACCCGTGCGAAACCGAGGCAGATCGCTAGTATTAAACTATATAAATTCTCATTCAGGTTTAAGAGCACTGTATCCATCAACTCCATATCATATTTCTAAACTCCTTATAAAAATATATCAACTCCGTCCCAATATTCTCAACTCCGTCTTGGTGAAAAAAACAATGGCTTATAAAACGTGAACTAATAGATATATATGAGGGACAAAAGTATACATATGATCTAAATAACTCAATGATTCGTATTTTATAGATAATACAGCAGTAAACATACTGTACAAAATCAAGACGGAGTTGAGGCTGAGAACGCCTTATTCTGAGAATGACCCATAAGAAGGCTCAAAGTCATCCAAAGGGCAATGGAGAGGGAATTGAAGTGGCAGTGGGCGGGGCAGATTGCGCGTAGAACCGATGACCGTTTGGGCGGGAAGGTTGTCGAGTGGCGGCCACGCACCGGAAGGCGCAGCGTGGGTAGGCCCCCCACAAGGTGGACTGATGACCTGGTGAAGGTCGCAGGAGTCCGCTGGATGCGAGTGGCACAGGACCGCTCATTGTGGCAATCTTTGGGGGAGGCCAATGTTCAGCAGTGGACGTCTGTCGGCTGATATGATGATAACAAACATTTTGAATTGACGGTCTGAGGAGTTAGCTTAGTCTATTAACGTTGACGAAGATATAAATTGTACTATCAGAAAAAAAGTGCAGGGATTTTTACTCGATGGGTCAATCACTTTTTTATGTTGTTATTCTGTCACATCACCCAGGGGACAACAGTGTGATAGTTTGCTAGGGGAAAGTGTCTTACATTGTCTACTATCATGATTAGTGGGTGACCCACCTTGGAAGGGCCCCATAACTGTCAATAAATTCAAAGTTTTGTCAATTTTAATGCCATTAAACTGTGAATTTAAGGGTGACCCAGGAGAACGTAACCATGGCAACGAGTGACATAAAAAAAGTGATTGACCCCGATACGTAACGCATTCTACCGCGCTCGCACTGACATATTGTAGCGAGTCTGATAGCCTCCTTTATGGCTTGGCCACGACATTGGTCTAAGGCGACCGGCTTAGCGGAAAACCATACGTGCGAGAGTACCCATATCGGCATCCCGGCCCAAGTCATGGATTCGCTCACCGCTGGTCGCCTTAGACCAATGTCGTGGCCGGGCCTTTACGTATCGAGTAATAACTAACGTTACTGATGCTTGCAAAGTTATGGTTTGGCTACTGATAACTTACCGTAGCGTTGTTTCGTAGTAAGTGGTCGATGTACTCGTGAGGATAATTCGGGACATCTTCGCATGTGGCTTTGTCTCGACAATGTTCGGGTATCTCTGGTTCGAAATTCGTCTGGACCATTGTTGGTTCTAAATTCAAATGGAGCATATTAGTACATAAGCATAATATGTCACATCACACACATCATTGTAGTCCAATGCTGGAGGTAGGCCTCTCCTATTAACTATGCGTATAGACGCATTAGGAGGAAAATGCTCGTAATCGCCACGCTGGGCAAGCGGATAGGCGATCGCAGTAAGGTGTTCAGTATGATGACGCTGCTGCCCATCATCAATCAAATCAAATAATGGTCAGTGACACTTCAACTTTTTGTGACTGACCATTCTCTGAGCGCAGTGTGGCGACGTCAGCAAGAATACATTTGTCACCATCCCAACTCTTCCCGTGGGTGTCGTAAGAGTCGACTAAGGGATTAAAGTGTCACTGATCAAGCTAATATAATAAAAAATAAAATATACCCCCTTAGATTCAGTTAATACTTAAGACATGTGGTAATTCTTCGACTCCAGTGCCTTCAGTGGTCAGTCAGAATGTGGGAAGATAAAAAATATAAAAGGATGGTTTACTCGAAAAGATAAGTAAGAACAATAGGATCCAGATCCATCCGTATCCAGGATTTCGTTCAGGGGGGGGGGATTGCCCTATGGTATAATAGTATTTTATATATAAACAACACATGCAGCGAATTCCCCCATTGCCCCCCCCCCCCCCCCCCCCATGGATCCGCGCCTGATAATAGGCTACAGGTACAGGTACCATATTTATAATAGCAACGAAGAAGGCATACTATTAGTGTGTAGGTAATAGTTATGTCAAACGACGACAGTCTACATTACCTCTTTGTCTTTACCTGCGCGGTACAGACAGGTTAAAGAACTAGGGTTTTTCAAGGCGGAAATCAATAATCGATCAAGCCTCAATAATAGCCGTATATTATAGTAAATGCCAAAGTGAGTTTAACGGCATTGAATTCCAGTTCCGCCTACTTGTAGTATTTTAGTTTTAAGAATGCTTAAATTGTCGTCATAGGGTTTAAATCGTAATGGACGTACCCGAGTTTTGTGCTGTGAGTTGAGACAAGAAGGTTTTCAGGGCAGAACCATCATGCTGTAAAGCTTCAAGGGAACTAGAAATCTGAAATATTATAGTACATTATGATACAAGTGTGCTAAGTTGATTATTATACTCGAGGCGGTATTGTGCGCGCGAGCTGCAAGCGAGCGCGCATAAGATAGCAGAGAGTATAATGATCAATGCACACGAGTTTCATACGACGTTTTTCAACACACTTGCGAGGAATAACCGACTTTTAGTAACACTTTTACTAACCTTTGTTGCTAGGTAATTACTACTTACTTAGGTACAATCCCAAAGTTACATTTAACCGTTTTATTTCATTCTTGTTCATTACTTGAAGTTCATAAATTTCATAATTCACATAAAAATAATAACAGTAAACACAACCATGAACACAACAAAATAAACGCAACAAACATTTGAAATTCACTCCACTCCGAAGAACAAAATAAATACAAAATTACAAATGGTAACTTTAAAACGGCGCGCGCATACCTAAGGAATTTTTAAACGCGCGCAAATTTGTGAGGCAGCGATCCTATCGACAAACAGCCAATATAAAAAAAAACTGCGAATCATTAACGTTTATCATAAAATAAAAATACGATAACTTTACATTTAATATAATTACTTGATAGTTTGGATGCACAATTTAAATATTTTATTTATTTATTTACGAAAATTTATAGTATTTTGAAATAATATTCTGGATTCCGCTATTTCTGCCACATGTCAACTTTTTGGTCAATTTAAAAAATAAATATAACCTGACTAAATTCGAATGCTTCATCTACATGACATAATACTTGCAAATGTTTGCAAACGTACTTGGTCGGGTTATGTTATTACCGCACTAGAACAATAACGTAATGAAAAAGCACGCGTGTTTAATATCTTGGATTATGAGCCTAATAGCGGTTCAATAATACCTACGTTACGAGCAAGTGTGTTGAAAAATGATATAAGTAGGTAGTGAGAATATCTACAACTTATATTTATAATAACATTTGTCGTCATAATACAAGGGTGGTTTTTGATAAACTGAACGGTAATTTATAATTATACGTTTATTAGGTAAATGTACAAAGTTAAAAAAAACACCAGAAAAAAAACAATATTTTAAGGTTGGTATCTTACCACATTTAATATGTAGGTAACTGATATCAAACACCACTCTATGTAGTATTTCCAAATATTAATAATGTACATTATGTACAATAGTAGGTATAGTAGGTGCACCCGTTGTAAGGTAATGGGTAGGTAAGTATCAATGTTTTATCTACTATATATTATGTATAATTTATTAAGAAACTGAAGACACGTGAAACGTGTGGATGTGCCTTGCCGTCAGATGCTTATATTTTCCGCATAAACTCTAACATAATGAACACCATTGAAATTAGTACAAATTCTCATTACTAAAGCAATTCACATCTTAATTACATAGGTGAACGAAAACGTTAAAAAAACTTACAAGAATAAGATAAATACAATGCCACTTGTAATCCATATTGTTTAACAAAAACCTTAAGTTCAAATAATAACACGTACTACAGGGCGTTTTCACAAATGCTTGTTGGTGACGTATGTGGAGTTCCACTTTTGAAAATATTTTAAATTATTTTAAAGTGAAGCTTATTTGATAGTCTATTGTTTGAACAACACAAAACTACTAAATATATTAAGATATCTGTATAAGTTCAGTAAATATACTGAAAAATATCTCCTGTTGGATGGGCAGAGGTTCCATTACGTCACTGATTTTGCAATGCATTTAAATAAAAACGGAAGATTTAAAAGTGTTGTACATTTCATTAATCGGTAATAAATAGAACAAGCTTTGAAAAAAAAAACAAAATACTTAAAAATGATTACAGAACAATACAGTTTTATCAAAAATCTTTCCTTAACACTACTTTTCAGTACTTTTGACTCTAATTTTTGTCCACAGCTTCACAATCTTCTAATATTTATAAACAAATATTTAACAAACTTCAACAGTTATTAAGTAGAATATCTTTAAATCAGTTAACATCCTAATATCCTTTGAAAGTTTTACAATATCTAAGGAAATAAATCACAGTCCTAATAGGACATTTTAGGCCAGTGGCGTTAACTAGAACACAAAGTGGCGTTTAGGATTGTAAGGCAATGTTCACATTGGAAGGATTATTGCACCTTATTTCTATTAACACGGTGAGGTACATTATCATGAGAGATGAGAATTAAGATAAATTTCTGAATAAAATAAAAAAACAATTCGCACTAGTTTTTTTTTTTTACGTACTAAATTTTACTATCTATTTCCACTTCAATTCTACCCATCCTCGTTATGAAATAAGCCTTAGAATTCCATTACGCTACTTTTTTGTTCAATTCACGCTATAGTGGTGTAATGGAGGTAACGTATTCACGACAGCACAACATTAAAATGTAATTGCAAATAAAGTATCACATTTTCAGTCGATTTCGCTCTTTATTTGGAACAACGATTAATCAACAAATGCAACTCACTAAACAGTTTTAAGTAGAAGATTCACTTACCTTATCAAAATCAGTTGTGTAGGTGGAACTTCAGTTTTTGACTCAGCGACACGCGACCGTATTTTATGCATGTTTCACGCGGACTGCCGTATTTTAAAACTCAACGGCGGTTGTCTTAGGCTAAAAATGTTGCTATAATTCAAAATTTCTTCATATTGCTTTGGTTTAAGGTTGCCAAGCTATTAAAAATGCGGTGACGTAGTATAGGAATTCCGCTATACGCTGTTTCGCCGGACAAGACAAAACCCATTCTTTTTAATTAAATTTGAACTTTACTACTATGTTTTAAGGGTTAGAATTAAAGTTAAGTTTATTTCTGACCAGTAGAATGCCCCTTATTTTGAATTAGTTTTGAAAAAGTATTATTTTTCTTACTTCAAACTTGGCAAGACTGGTATGGGACACGTCAAAATTAGACTATTCTTTTTATTTATTTGGGTTTAATTTAGAATTATACACTATTATCTGCACTATTTTAGGTTCAGTAAAAAGTTTATAAATCATACATGGATACACGATTAACAATTTATCATAAGTCTTGGTAGTATTTAAGAAAATGACTTAAAAAGTCATGGGACATGCGATTTTCGACCTAACAACAATTTGTGAAAACGCCCTACAGCAGTACAAGTTACGATATGAATTTAATACAATCGGGCTCCCTATATTATAGTCGCTTATCAAAGAGTCATTGACGCTAAAATATTGGATTAATATCATTATCGATAATTTTAGTCGATATGGCTTAAAGTTAACCGCTATCGATAATATTACCAATCCAAATGATTCGATTGTATAATAATTTGACTAGAACAACAGGGTCGCGTTTTATAAAGTTACAATTTACAATTTTGCTGTTTGCCTCTCTTTCTAGCCAATACGTGCGTGCGTTTGCTTTATAAAACGTGACCCGTTGAACGTGTATAAAACGTTCTAGTAAAATATTATACAATCGGATCATTTGGATTGGTAATATTTGTAACAAAAATAATGGTCCTACTTAACACGTTCGCCTCCAGTACTGTTTCACTAAGCGCTAAGCGCTAACACTATGCGGATCGAAATTATCTGATAGAACTCCTATGCCATTGACACGCATATGTGACTGAACAGATTGTACTCTTTTGCCAGTGACACAGCACTTGTGTCAAAAACGTTCATATTTCTATGGCACTGGCATAGGAGGAAGAACTTGATTTATGCTAGTGGCATAAGAATAAGGTTACTCTGATCACTTATGTGTGTCACTGGCATAGGAATCAGATTTTGTTGGTCACAGACGCTGTGTCACCTGCGTCGAACGTGTTAATAGGGCAGATTCAGTGTCTTACCTAATACGACACTGAATTTGCCGTAGGTACTGTAGCCGTACCATGAGTTGTAAATGAAGTTGCAAAGTAGCCGTCATTTTCAATAATTGAATGACATTTTATTATAAATAGACCAGTCATTAAATATATTATTAAACATCGTGTATGGTTTCGTTAATAAAGTAGGTACCTATTAAAAATGGGCTCTATACTACCCATTTTTAATACAGTATCAATATTATTTTTATAACCAAGTTTTTTAACAAATATTGACGTTAATTTCCCGCCTGAATATACAGACTTTTTTATTGCTCTAAGTTAAGCCGTACTACACCTTGGATGTCATTAATGACCAGTCATTTATAATAAATGTCGGTCAGTTATTAAAAATGACGGTCACTTTGCAACTCTAGTTGGAAAGTTAAGGATACGTTAGGTTTTACTCGATACTTAACCCTCTTAACATAAGACAGGCAAAAATGCATTTCAAATTTGAACCCTAACAGCAGTCAATAGAGTCCAAAACCAATGAAACCATATTTGGCTTCATATGCATTAGAGGGTTAATGCATTCTATCGCGCTCGCACTCACAAATTGGAGCCTGCTTTACGTATCGAGTTAAACCTAACGTTACCGATACTTGTCTTGCAAAGTCATGGTACTACTAATATCGGTTACTTTGGTTCTGCTGCGGATGGTCTCATTTCTGATCCGATCTTTTGGACGAAAAGATGTGTCGTAGCTTTCCGAACGCTGCCCATCCGAGTTGGATTCGACGATTGACCTCTTCCTCGAAGGTGGACCTACCTAATATAACTGGATAGTTTATCCTAGGTATATACGTATATATAGCTTAGGTATAAGAGGACCTAATTAGATAAATTAAAAACATTTTAAGGTATACTTTTGAGAGTGTGATAGTTGTATCTAATAAAAATAATCAGAAAACTTGGATCTACATCAAACTAAAAAATCATAAGAATTTATTGAATCGACTTCTTACCTATTTGTTAAGGAGTCCTTTCACTCAAAATAGCATTGACTATTTACTTGCTAAACTAAGTGAGGTGCGCATAATATTAGATTAGAAATTAGCGTTAAGCTCGCTGCCGACCAGTCCGCGAGAAAGTTCGCGAATTCGATATCAACTGAAACCCGTTTTGCTCATGCCTAACGTATGCTAACTTTGTAAAGTACACGAGGAATCAATTATAATATATAGCAGCCGTTGATAAAATCAGGAACTGTATCAACGTTCGGTAGAAATCGATTAACGATTTCCAATCGTGTACTTTATTTATTCTGAATTAAGTAAAGTTGGAAATTTCTAAGAATTAACTTTTGACACTTTAGAAATGAGCCTTATATATATGACGTTAAGACTATCGGAAAAACGGTTAGCCTTACCTTTATATTAATAAGGTTTAATCTATAACTGTCAAAAGTTAATTCTTAGAAATTTCCAACTATAAATATGGCGCCTAGCCTTGGTAAGGGATTGCATATGTACCCGAGAAAATTGACTGGTGGTTGCTAATACCGAGTGACCGAACGGTGCAGGCATCAGCCGCGAAAGCTGAGTACGTGGGTTCGAATCCCACCTCGGACATTGGTGATCTTAGTCGTTTTTTCTTTGGTATATGACATCCAATATTTATAACGAATTAAATATTTTTGAAAACAATGCAATCTGGATCTGCCACACAGCGTAGCATCTAGATCAACCCAAAAATTCTAGGTACCCTAACCTAACCTAACTTTTTTTTTTTTGTTTAGGTGGGGAGAAATGCTTTACGCATACCGCCCGGGTGCGGGAGGGGACCCGAACGGTTATGTGGGACTCCCGTTTGGCTAATGAGGCCTACGGTATACCCACTAAAAACCCCCCCACACCTCGCCGTCACCTCATCGCCTTTTGGCAGGGTCACGAGAACGCTCTCGCACACATCCGCGACCCTGCCGGCGGCAGCTGCTTCCGAGCAGCTCCATCGCGGGTGTCCGAAGACACTCCACGCTGGACGCGCCAGATGGTTGGGCGCGCCTTCCTCCTCGGTCTCCATTATGTATTGTGGCGGACCCTCCCGAGACCGCCACAAGGAGACCTTGGGTGCCGGAATATTTCCCGGTACCCGGCGGCATATAAGGTCTATGGTTATGCCGCCGACCACACTACGGCTGCAGAGGATAGGGCGAGCAGCAACGACAACACCGACACTCCTCTTCCTCTGCAGCCCCGCCGACGCTGTTACGGCGGAACGGCCCCGCCAAGATCGCAGGGGGTAGGGAGAGTGGCGCTCCGTAATACCATCACGCCTCTCCCCCTGCGATCCCACCTCGGCCGCAGAGGATAGGGAGAGCGGCAACGACAACACCGACACTCCTCTTCCTCTGCGGTCCACCTCCACGCGTCCTAAGCGGGCTCGGTGAGCCCACTTGGAGCGTCCTCCTCGGGCCAGCCGGCGGCCCAAAACTGGCCGGCCCTGGGTGCCTCTTCGCTTCACCGTGGGTGACCAGTCCACGGTTACTGAACCCCTCCACCACGACCAGGTGGGCACCCCACGGGGGAACCTAACCTAACCTAACCTAACCTGACCCTACCGAACTAGCAAGAAGCCTTTAAAGAAAGTATTGCTATTATTTTATCGTGTAGGTACCCACCGGGCAGCACATTTTTTTTTTATGTGACGAAGGTAGACAACTGAGCTCTCAGCCCACCTGATGGAAAGCAGGAACTGAGGCCCATGGATAGTGACCAAAAATGGCCTATGCGCTGCCTACCCTGAGGACTTAGTTGCCTCTATTTATGCCAGTAATTACATTGGGTATCTTACCCCCAAACCGAAAGACAGCAGCACAAACACTACTACTTAGCGGCAGGTTAACGGTTAAGACGGTAGTAGCTATCCGGGTGGACCCTGCACGAA
The DNA here is from genome assembly GCA_025490895.1 of Thaumatotibia leucotreta. Classification (NCBI taxonomy): domain Eukaryota; kingdom Metazoa; phylum Arthropoda; class Insecta; order Lepidoptera; family Tortricidae; genus Thaumatotibia; species Thaumatotibia leucotreta. Next base: position 2,730 of record JALPQI010007277.1, on the reverse strand, counting down.
GTCCTACCATCAAATAGAAAAAATATTTAAAAATTAATTCCTTGGGTATCGCGCTTAAATCTATAAAATAAATAGAACTACGAAACCGTCAATGCCTGTTTTTATCTCGCACTCGATAAGATTTTAATTAGGTGACGCTTTCCAGTTCACTCACGGCGAACTCACTAGGAGTACCATTGGATTATAAAAGTGCAATGACCGTAGTAAGGTCAGAAAAATAAGTACTACGTAAGTTTATAAATCAACGACTATACCATTCGTAAGTAGAAAACAGAAAATGTTAACAAACCTAAAACTTCAATTATTTCATAATCACGCACTTTTAAAATGCAAATCTTGGTTTTATCATAAACTTAAAAACCTTCAACCTTGTGTTCACATAACTAAATTTTTAGTTAAAATTATTGATATTTATTAGTATTGACGTTAAAATGTATCTGAGAACTAAAAATTAATCAAATAAAGTTGAACACGTGGCTTCTTACAGGGGCACTTTGTGATCACAGATTTTCCTGGTGTAATTGAAATAGTAGTTTTATATAATGCAAGTTCGTGTTTTCCGAATGGAAAAGACAAAGATTTTCCTCCACAGCTTGCAGGGTCACTGCAGAATTACTAAATCACGAGTACCTATTAGGTAAGCCTCTTACATTTACATTCTTATTAGTTTGTTAAGGTTAAAGAAGGTAAAATACCCACATACAATGTGAATTTATATACACAGTTTGACCTCGGAGAAGTGTCAGTTTTGTTTAACTCCAGTACCTAACTAACTAGCAACTGAATGCTCCAGGTCTCGTTAAAAACGGATAGTTTTTATTTTTTTTTTGTTATTTATTTACCCCCTTATTCATAAACGTTTGTTAACAGTTAACAAACGTTTATGAATAAGGGGGTTAACTTTTAAAGGTGATTGCGATCAGGGCCGTCTTTAACCTATTAGAGGCCCTGGGCACATTAGGATAATGGGGCCCCTATGACCATAGTAATAAAGCACTTTTTTGTTAGAATAGACAAACAACGTAAATGTGCAAAGTTTTAGATTTATTTTTATTTCTTTACAGTTACACTAGATATAATGAATACCTAGATAAGATAATCCAATGTAATCAACACTAAGCAACACTAACATCCACGATGAGTCTTTATAGAAGAATCAATGCTCATTGAAGAGAATGAAGAGGCACTTTTCTACATTCGAGTTGAGCAAAATCGTTAATCACATCATCAAAATCAATGTTTTCGAGCAACTCGCATTCTATAGACATTAGCGACAAACTGTTTAGTCTCTCTTGAAGCATTGTACTTCTTAATTCATTTTTTATTCTTTTTAATTTGGAAAAGGAGCGTTCCCCACTGCAGTTAGTTACCATCATGCTTAAAAAGATTCTCAGTGCGATTTCTACATTAGGAAAGGTGTCTTCGATTTTGCTTTCAAAAGATGATATACATATTTCCAGTATACTATTAGTTCCGTCATTTTCACTTTGATCAATTTTCAAATATTCTGTTAAATGCAGACATTCCATTTCTAACTCTTTCTCGTTTACATCTTCATAATAGATTTCAGCAAATTCTTTGCAACTTTGTCTCAACTCTTCGCAGTTCAGAGTTTTCAAGCGAAAAAATAAACCAAAACGTTGAGTAATGTTCTTATACCAACTTAATCGCTATTTTAGATGAACGCTCAGGGTATCAATTTTGGGGATAAAGGTTTCGACTTTGAATCTCTGTTTTCCATTTAGGCGGACTGATGGCGCAGAAACATCGTAAAAAGTCAATCGTGTGCTTCTACGTCTGATTCTTTGAGATAGGTCTTTTTAGTCGGATTCCGGGTTTTTCTCTTTGGCCAACGATTCGAAATAATCAAATTTATCCCCGGGACTGATAATATAATCATCATGATGATGATGATGATGACATTTCTTGATAGGCTAGTTTTGAACATAACTCAAATAATTTTTAAAAATCGTTATAATTATGACGAAGGGCAAAAGTTGTTGCTAGACAATAGACATTTCAAAAAATAATCAAAAACGAACAAATTGACCATATTCGGTAAAATTTGTTAAGACTGATTTTCAGGCATATCTATAGGTTATCGTTTGGACCGTTTGGTAATAGGAGTTAGGTGGGGCCTAGCTAGACTAGGGGGCCCCATCCATCACGGGGCCCTGGGCACGTGCCCAGTGTGCCCAGTGGATAAGAGGGGCCTGATTGCGATGCCGAAAGGCATTCATGAGATATGTATGTGTAGTGTTGTGTATTGTTAAACGACTAGGTAGTCTTGAAGACTTTTGAACCTTAAAGACTCACTAACCTTAAAGGTTTACGACTTAAGCGCTTAAGGTTTGAGCTCAAAAAAAGGTTTCGAACCTTAAGGACTCAAGTTTTTTATGAACTCTTAAGAGAAAACCCTCGGGCCTAATAGAGAACTCAAGCTTTAAAAACTCGGGCTTAATAAGCTCTAGCTCCCAAACCTAACCTCGAAGGCCTGTCAACAGCAGTCCAGCCAAAAAGTCTTGAATTATATTTTGATATGGCCACCCAATTCGCTACGACATAGTATACCTACATATATTATAATATTTACGTGTATATGGATGGAAACTATACTAGTGTTTAAGGAAGAAGGTAAGGGAATGAAACAAGCATATTTTTGAAATTAGATGATTTATTTGTAAATGATTTCATTAGTTGTGACTAGTCAATATGCAAAACAATAAATAC